>CAEFZY010057230.1:0-28561 GCA_903066815.1 Brachyrhaphis roseni
ATGGATGGATGATGGAGGGATGGTGGAGGGATGATGGAGGGATGATGGATGGATGATGGAGGGATGGTGGAGGGATGATGGAGGGATGATGGATGGATGATGGAGGGATGGTGGAGGGATGGTTCTGCTTCAGGTCCAGCTGCTCTTCATTTCTCCAGTGACGCTTTAAAGAAGTTGAACTCGTTCTGCATCATAGTGCTGAAAACCTTCATGGCTCGTTGGACGTCCTTCTCCGCCTTCAGGTGTTTGTTGAGCAGATCCCGGAACTTCCCGGGGTTCCCGTCCATGTTGCTGCTCTTCCAGGTCCAGTAGGCGTTGCCGTAGCCGATGCTGAGTTGCCGGGCCAGCCACACCCAGAGCCTTGAGCAAGGCAGCAGGCTGACCACCATCATGATGGGCTCCTCCTCCTTCAGGACCCGCTGGTACTCCTTCAGGTAGTCCTTCATGGCCGGGACCACCTTGATGTCCGACACACCCTGGAGAAGTTACAGGATGAAAGCCTTCAATGTGGACCGGAACCAGAACCTCCTGGGTCTCATGTGGAGACTGTGCAGAGGTTTCCACATGAGACCGCTCAGTGGAAATGTGCAGCAGCAACAAAGTTTTCAGTCAACAGAAACAAACTAGAAAGAAGCAAAACTGATGAACAAGTTGAGGAGGGAAAACGTTTCCTGTGATGGAAACTTTTCAAACAAACAGATTCACTTTCATCATTTTACTGTTTCCTTCAATTTTTTTGCTTGGATGTTTTGTAACCTGCCTTGTGTTTCCTTAAGCCGCCTTTTAAATAAATCTACTATTATGTTGAGTAGCAGCCTTTTGTTAGAAAGTATTGGCTGCTCCTGCTGCAGCAAACCAGAAAAAGCCAAAGACCTTTGAATAGTTTTTCTCCCAAACAAGCACAACCAGTTTAATGCTCTGGATGCAGATGCTGTTAGTTAAATGATGACCTGCTAACTCAGTGGTTCCAGAGGTTTTTGGACCCCTATGGATTACAGTAAAATCCCCCCGAAACAGAAAAAAGAATCAACTGGGCCCATCATTCAACCAGACATTAACCTTTACACACATTTTGTTTTTTAACTCCACTGAAGTTTATTTCACACTTAGGTTTTCAACAAAACTACAAACCATCTTTACTGTGAAACACTTTTATGTAACTGTTATTTTTTTCATTCATCCGTTCTGCTTCCTGCCCCCCTGCAATGGCACTGCGGCCCCATAGGGGACGCGCCCCACACTTTGGGAACCACTGTGCTAATCCATGTTAGTAAATCAAACTTGTTAGGCTTTGAGGGTCGTAAAAATGCTTTTTAAGTTTGATTCATCATCATCATCATCATCAAGCTACTAATTTAGATGCTATCTGTGCTCAGGTAGTTCTGGTTACATTTATTTAAATCATCTTTTCAATCCAAGGAGCTTATAGAATTTTAATGCTCTTTACTTTTTACTCTTGAGAAATATTATGAAATATTTCTGCTCTTACTGAGTGAATTGATTTTTCGTTTAATAAATAAACTTCAGAGATTGAAAATTCTTACATTTTTCAGCATATAATCTAATGTTAATGCTAATCTGAGCATAATTACTGAACATTTTCTACATGTCATATTTGCGGCATTATTGTTTATTTTACATTAATAAACATATTTGCAAGATTGCATAGATGTTTTTTTTTTAATATAAATTAAGACAATCAAAGAAGTTTCAAAGAGAAAAATAAAGTAATAATAATTAATCCTGGTTTATGTATTTCTGGGTGGGACAGGTTGGTGGCGCCTGCTTGTCTGCTCTAACTTTCAGACTTTCTCCCTGCTGCTGGCGTTGACCTCTGACCTCTCCGTGCCAGGTTCTTACGTTCAGGTTGAAGCTCCGCAGCATCGTCATGGTGAACTTCTCGTAGCTCTGCTGTTTTCCCTTCAGGAAGGCCTTCACGTCGTCGGGCTGGTCCGACCTCTGGGCGGCTTCCTCCAGCACTTTGGTGACCTCAGCCAGGTACCAGATGTCCTGGATCAGGAAGGAGGCGTATCTGTCGGCCTGCAGGTCGCCCAGCTGCATGTGCTGCAGGAAGGGGAGCTCCAGCGTCTGCTGGGCCAGGTTCAGGTTCTCCAGCCACAGTTCCTCGTAAACATCAGGACTTCCTGCAGGACGAGAAACGCCATCAGAACGCCAGAGGAGGCGGCGCAGGGCAGGAAGTCCGACTCTCACCTGACGGAGCCGAAGACAGACTCCACTTTGAGCTTTCAGGGCAGGCGGCGCCGCGGATCCTCGCGTCTGCAACAGAAGGTCCGATAAAGAGCAGCAGAACCAGGATACAAAGTTCTGATTGGAGCAGAGCTTACCGTGTATGTTCTCAGAATGAGCCGCTGAGCCACAGGGATGAGTCAGCAGCAGGCAGGTCCAAACCCAGCAGAACCTCACTGTGAAACCGGATCAGTCAGAACAACAAATCATGTTTATGACTGAAATTCAGAGAAAACATGAGACCTTACCGAACTCCATGTTCCCCAGAAACGTCTCTGTTTCAGAGAAGAGCAGCTCAGAACCTCCTCCACTGGTTCCTGGTAGTCATGTGGGTCGGAGCGGGAAACCGACCAGAACCAGAGTGTCATTCTGACTCAACCTGTGAGATACTTTCACTTTCTGCTCAGCTACACTTCCTGCTTTCACTCTTCAAATGACTGAGTTTATCATGAGTCTCATAAGGATTTGACCATATCAGATATTCATAAACTGAAGAAACATTTTATCTGTGAGCACAAATTCAGTTGAAGTATAGTTACTTTGTGGTGAGTTGAGCTTGATAAAAATATTTTGGCTGCGGAGCACAAATCTGAAATATTGAATCAAAGTTCTGTATTTTTACATAACTTTAATTTCCACTCTGTGAAACATAATGTCAGAGTGAAAATTATGTTTATGAGAACAAAACAGAGAAGAACTTTCTAAACATTTTAAGAAAGAAACAAAGATTCAGATCAACGCTTTCTTTCCAAATGTTAATGTTCACTACACACACAACCCCCCCCCACCACACACACACACAGTCTCTATATGTCAGAATGTCTCCAGCCTCCTGCAGGCCTTCAGCTTGTTAGGAGAATAAATGTTTGTCTCATCATGTCCCTGAAAGCAGAAGATTTCTACGATTGTCTCTGGATTCAGAACCTGGACGTCGGCCAGGATGCGCTGCTCCTTTCTGCAGCACATGCAGTCTGGAGACCTGGACGCTGACCTCTATGTCACCTTCCTGGTCCAGGACTTGTACTATGTCAGAGAGATGAGATGCTGAAAGACATGAGTGACAAGAGGAGTAACAGCAGAGCTTCAAGAGCTACACTAACCAGATGCTGCACAGATTCAACCTGAAGGTCAGAGCTCCAGCTGAGACACGAACAGAAGATTTACCTCCAAAAATCTGAAGTTTCACATCAAAACTGCAGGAAAAGATTCAGACATAGATTATAATTCAGTTCCATATTTAAATAGAAATATGGAAGAAAACTGAAGTTTCTTTGTGTTTGATGAAGAAGTTCCTGGTGAGCATCGTTCTGTCTGTCCTCCACTCAGTTCTACACCACCCAGTTCTACAGTCCCTCCACTGGCTCCTTGCAGCTCAGAGAATAGACTTTAAAAACTGTTGTTAGTTTATTAATCACTGAACGGTTTAGCACCACAATACATTAAAGATCTGTGTGACAGGTGGACTTCTGCGTTGTGTGTTTTATGTGGTGATCAGACAAACCACAAAGCACCAAGTCTGGGTTTGGATGTGTCTCCATTTATTTAATCTGTCAATTGGGAGATATTAGCATTAGCACATAGCATGTGGAAAAATAAGCATTTGAACAATATAAATGAAAGGATTCCAGTGGATTATAAAACTTGCCTCTCCCCAGTGGAACGAGTAACAAAAGGAAAGAGGAAATTAATAACTTAACATTTATAATAATCCTGGAGGACCCTGAACAAAAGAAGAAGAAAGTGAGGCGGAGCTGGAGGACCAAACCCCTTATAGCAGACACAGAGGAACACCAGGACAGTCAAGTATAAGCAGACAAATACATTAAAGAAAACATTTTGTGAAAATATATAACTATTAATATAAACCCAGTTACATCTGCTGTTGTGGTATCAACCTTCCAGAACCTCTCAGGTTCTGGTTCTGGTTCTCCTCTGCATCAGAACCAGAACCAAACGAGGAGAAACAGCATTCAGCTTCTATGCACCACAAATCTGGAGCAAACTTATAGAAAACTGTAAAACAGCTGAAACACTGAGATCCTTCAAATCCAGACTAAAAACCATCCATTTTCTGTTCACCCTTGTCCCTAATGGGGTCGGGAGGTGCTGGTGCCTCTCCAGCTGCGTTCCGGGCGAGAGGCGGGGTCACCTGGACAGGTCGCCAGTCTGTCGCAGGGCAACATAGAGACAAACAACCATACACACACACTCACACATACGGACAATTTAGAGAGACCAATTAACCTGACAGTCATGTTTTTGGACTGTGGGAGGAAGCCGGAGTACCCGGAGAGAACCCACCATGCACAGAGAGAACATGCAAACTCCATCCAGAAAGACCCCGGGCCAGGAATCAAACCCAGAACCTTCTTGCTGCAAGGCAACAGTGCTACCAACTGCGCCACTGTGCAGCCCGACTAAAAACCAGCTGGTTAAATTTGGATTTGAAACATAATCAATTATGAATTTAACGATGGAACTTAACTTAATGTCATGTTTTGATTGTTGATTCTATGTTGCATGATAACTCTAACCCTAACCCATGTTTTTATGATGTAAAGGTCTTTGAAATGCTTTGCTGCTGAAATGTACTTTACAGATAAAATTTGATTGATTGATTGTAAATTAATCCTGAAGTTGTAAAGCAGAAACTCAGATGCAGGTTAATTATTTTATCAGTTCCTGCTTTTAGATCCACTGAAAACCTGAAGAATTATGGAAGGAAACGATTGGCTGCTTACCGTCTGCTATTGTTTGTCAGTTGAAACCATATTTTATAACAAATAGAGTTATGATGGGACAAAGGTTTGAAGTCTTTAGACGAAAATCAAACTTTATTGGTAGTAGAGGTCAGAAAAAGTCAAATGAGAAAGTAAAACTCTATTATTTGCTTAGTTCAGCTTTTTATAATCAACTAAAAATGTATCTCATTATTTAGTAAATAGTTTACCTGATATTTCTTCTTGATCTGTCAAATTAACTTTCATCGTATTTTATTATCAATTATAAATGTGAAAATAAACTAATTTCTTTACGAATCATTTATTACATTTGATACCGAACTGCGTCGTCTCCTTCGCAGATCTGGAGCGTTTCAGTTCCGACCTTTGTTTCCGTCGGCGCTTCACTGTGCGACACTAGACGGAAGTAGAAATGGCGCTAGTGGCGTTAGCATAGTTAGCTTCCATTCTTCTTGGATTGAGAGTTGAAAAACATCTTCAGGAGGTCCAGAGATCCGAACCGGGCCCGGAACCATCCCAGGAACCCCATACAGAACCGGCACGGAGCGCAGTACCGACCCGGCTGAGCTAGAACCGGAACCAGAGGTCCGGAGGGTCGGAGGGTTCGGATACTTTATGTGAAAGCCTGAAGCTGGACCCAGAACCGGGTTTAGTCCCACGGTTTTCTGGAAGGTTCGGACAGATCTTGGATCAGTTTCAGGTAGAACCGACAGAGGCCATTAATCAGAGTTTATAGATAAATCAATCAATAGTTATTAAAGTTCATTGTTATGTTAGTGACATGAAACTATGGTAGAAAAACTAATAAAATTAAATACAAGAATGTTTTATAAAATATATATTTATAATATGAACCTTTTATTTTGCTGAAATAACTAACCGGAAATTAAAATATAATTTGATGTTGTTTTCATATTTAAACAGAAAATAAAATCTGATACAAATAAGGACGGATGAGGCGCTGCCATGGTTACGGCTGGCCGACAGGAAGTGACATCATCGTCTCCCATTAAGCATAATGTGGTGCGATGCTAGCCTAATCTTGTTTAGACTGGGTTTATAGGTCTTCAATGTGGGGGTGGCGCCCCCTGAAGGAGCCGCAGAGGTACTGCAAGGGGTCGACAGACTTTTTATAATATTTAATCACTTTACCACAAATCAGCTGTCTGATGAAAGGAGGCATAAAATAATCAGTCAGAAACGAAGAAATTCAGGGATCTACTATTTGCATTCCTGTTTAGCATAAGATGGTGACCCATCAGAACCATCAGAACCACCGACCCAATCGAATCAGTCGACTTCTGGTTTTGACCCAATTACTAAACAGTTTTGCTGTCTAATATTGTAGATCTAGCTGCTGCTTTAATGAGCATCAGGCTGCTAACAGAAGAGAAATGATGATGAGGATGATGGTTCTTTAACCTTCCTCCTCTGGTCTCCAGGTGTGTGCAGGTGGAGGTGTGGCATCCTGCAGGCCACGCCCACTCAGCCCCTCCCACCATCACAGGTAAAAGAGCAGCACTCAAGTTATCACCATGACGACGTTAATAACAGGCCAACGATCAACATCAACATCAGAAAAGCTGATCTGATGATTAATTATTGATTAACTGATTAATCACTGGATTGAAAAGGTGATTAATAAAAGATTTCTACAGAATCTCAAACCAGCTGAAGCTAAAGCTGAACTAGAGCAGTTCTGCTAGAACAGATTTACAGACTAAGGAGGTTTTTATCTTAAATGTTTATATTATTTCTGCTCCTACTGATGTTTTAATAAAATGACCTTTTAGAATCTGTTTCCTGCAGTTAATCGATTATTACGTTTTCAGAAACAAGGAAATTAAAAGTATTTTACGTGATCAGAAGGAGAATAAAAACACAAACATTTTTTCACTCTCCGTTTGTTTCCCTGGATAAAAAGATAAAATGTTTTATTTTAAAGCTCAGCTCACAACTTTCAATTAGTTTTATACTCAAATGAAATGGGAGGTTCTGGTTCTGGTTCTGGTTCTGGTATCGGCTGCATTGGCACTGGGTCCATTCCTCCCTCTGCTGATAGATGAACCTTTTGTCCTTTGAGGTTCTGATGAAGACTCCAGATAATGTTCTGGACCCGACAATGAAACGGTAGTGTTCTGGCGGGTCGTTGGTTCTGGTCCGATGTCTGTGTTCGTTTCATGTCCAAACTCCATTTTATTGTTGCAGAAACTCTGGGTGGAACGGTACCAACAGAACCTTTCAGTGCGATGGTGCGTTCGAGTGCAACTCGTCAATGTTTTAAAACGACTTTAAATATGGCGGCTGTCGTCCTCTTCAACAATATTAACCGTTACTAAATAATGTCATCAAATAACTAAATCAAACCTGATGACTTGATCTGTGGAAAATATTAGAAAAATCTGAATTATTGGCAGAACAGTTTAAAATCCTTCATTCCTTTGCTGAATAAAGTAAATAAAGCATTTAATGACACCAGTAATGAGTTGGAGAGGCTGAACATGTTGGCCTTAATGTGTTTATAACTATATTTAATACTCAGCTCCGTGTCTCTGTTGTCTTTACTGCCTGGATTCAACATTGTTTTTGATTCGTTTTCCACATGTTTTTTCTTTTTAAATCAAATCTGCTGGGTTGAAAATCAAAAATCCTTGAAGCAGAAGAGGTTCCATGTCTGAAGTTTATTCTAGTAGCTTTTATTACATAACAAATGATTCAAAATCGGCAAATATTTCAACATTTTACAGATTTCCAAATGCATGTTTGCTGAAATCTCTTGAATTTCTTCTTGTGTTCTTCATCTCCTCAGACTTCCAGCAAATATTTTTTGTAGAATCGAGAGGGGTTTTTTTTATGAAGAGAAGAAATCATTCAGAACCAGAAGAAGCAAAACTCTGCCCTGATGGAAGAACAGAAGGATCCAGATGGTCCAAATATAAAGCAGGAACCGGAGGAACTGCTGGATAAACAGCTGAAAAATGACCAACATGCTGAAGATCTGCAGATTAAAGAGGAAGTGGATGAATACTGCATCAGCCAGGACGAAGTTCACCTCGTTCTGAAGGAGGAGACGGACACACTGGGGACGAATACTGCTCCTGAACAGAGAAACAACAGGGAACCAGAACCAATCAGGGACCGACTCCTGAACGCACAACTGGCTGAAAACCAGCAACAGGAAGGGAAGAAGAAAGCATCAGGACTCTGTAAACATCCACAACCATGGTTGGATAAGAGCTGTCAGAAATCCAGAGTTCAAAGTGACGATGCACACGGTTCCAAACGTAGAAGGCGGAGCAGATCTCTGAGCCAAACAGAAAAACGTTTGTTTTCCTGTAAAGTGTGTGGCAAGAGTTTCTCCCAGAGTAGCCATCTGAACAACCACATGAGATCGCACGCAAGTAAGAAACAATATCCCTGTGAGGTCTGTGGTAAGGTTTTAAATGACAAGGGTAGCTTAACGGTTCACATGAGAACCCACACAGGTGAGAAGCCTTTCACATGTCCCACCTGTGGGAAATGTTTTGGTGCGAGGAGCAGCTTCATTGCTCATGTAAGAACTCACACAGGTGAGAAGCCGTTTCCCTGTCCGAGCTGTGAGAAAAGTTTCATTGTAAAAAGTCATCTAATCACACACATGAGAATTCACACAGGTGAGAAACCTTTCCAGTGTCTCACCTGTGGAAAACGGTTTGGCGCTAAAAGCAATTTAAACACTCACATGCGAACACACACAGGTGAGAAGCCGTTTGCATGTGTGAGCTGTGGGAAAAGTTTCAGTGTAAGGAGTCACCTGATCACTCACCTGAGAACACACACAGGTGAGAAGCCATACTCCTGTCCATACTGTGGCAGAAGCTTCAGTCTGCAGAGTCATTTAAATGTTCACATGAGCACACATACAGGAGAGAAACCTTTTCCATGTGTGGCATGTGGAAAAAGCTTCAGAGTGAGAAGCAGTTTGACAATTCACATGAGAACGCACACGGATGAGAAGCTGCACATCTGTGATGTGTGCTGTAAAGGTTTCACTCAGAGCAGCCGTCTGGCTTCTCACATGAGGATCCACACAGGCGAGAGGCCGTTCCCATGTCCCACCTGTGGAAAAAGTTTCAGTGCCAAAACATATCTGAATACGCACATGAGGACTCACACAGATGAGAAGTCCTATCTGTGTGTGATCTGTGGGAACAGCTTCAGTCGAAAAAGCAACTTGAACAGACACATGAGGACGCACACAGGCGAGAAACCCTATGATTGTGAAGTTTGTGGGAAATCCTTTGGATGTAGCGGTAGCTTGACCGTCCATATGAGATCTCACACAGGTGAGAAACCATTCCCATGTGTCACCTGTGGAAAAAGCTTTAGTGTAAGAAGTTACCTGGTTATTCACATGCGAACCCACACCGGTGAGAAGCCTTTCCCATGTGTCACCTGTCGGAAGAGCTTCCTTTTACGGAGTCATTTGACTCGTCACATGAGAGTTCACACCGGCGAGAAGCCGTTCCCATGTTCGACCTGTGGGAAAGGTTTCAGCGTGAGATGTCACATGATGGCTCACATGAGAACTCACAAACAGGAGAAAGGTCTTTCTGACACATGGCCTGTGGGAAACGTCTCCAAGGAGTTGAGATGACTCCGCTAGAGTCCAGCATACCCTACCTGGGGAGACAGGTAAGCAGCTCTGGCTTTAACCAATGAGAGACAAGAGCTTTCTCTGCTAAAACGTTGAACTTTGTGAGAGTTGTGTTAAACTGGGAATTATTAAAAGTTAATGTATGTTGCTGTGTGATTTCTGTGAAGAATTTCTAAAGCAAGGATTCAGTGGGTTTGTTGTTCAGTGACAAATATGCTACTTGTGTAGATCTTGTGATGTTTATCTGAATCATGTTTGTTCTCATGTCCTTTAAGAGTCTGAGTCAGTAATGTTTAAGGTTTATGTTCTGCACAACCTTTTCTCTGTTTTCTGATCCACAAAGCAAATAGCACTAAAAGTTTATTAGCACAAAGCTTCAAAGGTTTCAATGAATCTGAAGCCTTTTTTTTTCCTCCAACATTGTTACCTGACTTCACAACACAACAGGTACAAAACATCAGAGGAAGACAATATTACAGCTTAATAACTAAGTATTGGCACCTCTGAGCAGTTTGGGGTTCCCAGTCTGTGGTTGGTTCTGGGTTCGCAGTCGCATCAATGCTAGTCACACTTCCATTAATGGCTAATAGTGGAGGTCGTTTTTCATTTTGCACTTTGGCTAACTTTGAAAACATTTAGCGCACTTAGCTTCCACTTAGTACATTTTTCCAGATAAAAAGCGCTAATTTAATTTGTTGTTTGTAAACTTTCAGTTTAATAAAGTTAATCATCTGTGTTGAACTTTTGTTTATCAAGTATTGGGAGTTCTCTAAGTGGACCAGGGGTCCAGCATCCTGCATGTTTTAGTCTCTCCCTGGTTTAACGCACCTGGATCAAATGATGGATCATTAGAGGCCTGAGAAGAAAACTGACCTCCTGAAAAGGTTGTTGGTACCAGGCAGAGAACTAGAACATGCAGGATGCAACCGGCCCTCCAGGTCCCACTTTGGGACCCCTGAAGTAGATGTTTTTGTTTATGCTCTTATTTTGAAGGAGTGCTGTTTCCAGTGCAAGTTTGTTACCTCTTCTTAATTTCTTTATTTCTCAACCATTTTTTAAAAATAAGAAACATCCAAGAACAAAACAGAACGTGGACAGAAGAGAAATTAAATTGGTACTGGAGGGTTTTAGTCATTTCAGGGGAAATATGTGAATTGAAGTTTTTAGCACTTTTGCATTAATTTCCTCCAAATACTGTGTTGCTGTAGCAGTTAGCATCAGTGGGACTGATTATGGATAGTACTGTAGGATTAGCGCAGCTAGCTTTTGGGTTAGCCATGTCCACCACTGAACGACTTTCTGTGAGCTTCAGTTACAAAATCTGGAGGCCTGAACTCAATGCTGAAGTGATTGTTCAGCACCTGTTTTTCAGGGACGTCATATGGAGTTATTTCATGTTTTTATGAATACTTGAACACTTTTTTCTTTTTTATTGTAAATATTGATGAAGGTTCTGCGTTTCTGAGCTAAACATGAGAGTTTGTTCCTTCAAATAAGGTTGTGGAGATGAGTACCAACAATAAAACCGATGATGTGCATGAAGGTAACAAACGTTCTGTTGTCCTTGAGTCAGTTTCAGCCTCAGAGTTTAAATTGATGCTTTTTCTGGGAGAATAACTGCCTTAATTCAGAATCATTCCTGTTTCTGGTTTTGATTCTTATGATCTTAACCTGGAAACTCTGATCCAGAAAACCTTGACGGGTTTCTGGTCTGTTGTTTTTTGTGTCCAGCAGCCATTGGACAACACAGAGAGACTCTGATAGTAACTGGAAGCTGGAGTACCCAGAGAGAACCTGATCAGCAAACCACATAACAGGACAATGAAAGGTCATTGGAGAGGTCAACAGCTTCCTGCCCGTCTGTGGTGGGTCAGCTGAGCAGGACTCCGACGTTCTGGATGAGCTCAGGACTTCCTGATGAACCTCTGGGATATTAGAGCAGATTTATCACCTCATTTTCTCCTTTTAAAGCAACTGAAACAAAACGTCCAGCAAGTCTTCAGATTGACCAGTTTGGTTGTAAAATAAGGAAATAAGAAGAATCTGCGCAGGGAAACAGAACTTTGTTGCATTAAATGGTAAAAATGAAAACCCCTCATGAATGCATGGAATCATAACTTTAGGAAAGTGTAGCAGATGTGAAAACGCTGAATCATTTGAAAATGTGTTGTGATCAATTTGAACTTTAAATGATGTTTCTAGTTGAAAGTGTGTGGATGTAGTTGGCTGTGAAAGTTTTTACAAAGTTGGGCCAAATTTTTAGATTTTCCAAACATTTTCATGGAAAATGAAATGAAAATGTTTCAAAGATTAAAGAAGTTGAAATTGCCAAATGACAGCCTACAAGCTCAGCGCCCAACTTGAGCTGAATCTGTGACGATGACGTTTTCCTGTCGGGAGTAATCTTCCTCTGGAGAAGGATGGACTTCAGATCATTTGGAGATGACCTTTGACCCTAGGTTGATGAGCAGCAACAGTTGCTTCTCTGGGATCATTGCTGATGTCGTTGAAGCCTGGGATCGTAGTAACAACACCTGAAGGCTTCAGAGCAGCAAACGAAGCAAAGCTGTTTCTACCTGCTGCTGCTGACCAATCAGAGCCGGCCGCTGTGGCCATGCAGGAACCAGGAAGGACTTTGTTTAACAAACATTTTCATTTTAATGAACATAGAAGGTGAAACTGAAGCATCTCACCTGTAGGAGTTTATATTGAGTTTTCATTTTGATAATGTTTAATAGGCTTTGAATTCAGCCAAAGATCAAAATTCAGCATCAAGACCTGTTGAACGCAGCTGAAGGCCACATTAGGTAGAACAATCAAAAACTTTGCACATTGACTTTGGTTAAGCAGATGCCAGTGGGCTGGTTCCTCTCTGGACTTTTATTTTTTTTAAAGGATTTTAAAAAAATCTAGCGGCCCTTATTTTAAAATGCTTAGACAGGAAGAAGGTAACGAGAAGAGGAAGACATGTGGCGAAGGTCACCAGGCTGGGATTCGAACCTGCGGCAGCCGCTTCGATGACTGAGGCCTCCTCTGCTCTACCTCTGCACAGAACCCACTGGACTTTTATTTTGAAGAGTCAAGGCAGGTGGTAAAGGACCAAACAAAGTCCTGATACAGAATATAAAGATCTTAGTTAAATGTTTTAATCACATCCAACAACGTTGAGTCAGATCAGAACAACACTGAGGTCTGAGAACGACTGAGCGCCGAAACACTGACGTCCTTTAAATCACGGCGGAAACCACCTGGTTAGTAATAACTGGAACATCAATCAATCAATCAAAATTTATTTGTATAGTAGATTTCAGCAGCAAGGCATTTCAAAGAGCTTTACATCATAAAAACACAAAGTCATTCATCATAGAATCAACAATCTAACATGACATTAAGTCAGGTGTTGATTACATTTCTAGTCAGAACTCCAGCAGCAGCGATCAATATGTTGTGTACTGATGATTTTGATTAGTATTGTTCTCTTGTTTCATAACTAGTGACTGTGACGTCATCATGATGTTTTAACTGCCTTGTTGCTGAAATGTTTATTACAGATCAACTTGACTCGTTTTGCTTCAGAGTCATTTATTGATTTATTTGTTGTGAGTGTTAAACATGAACCACCTGCGGGTTTATTCAGAGCCTGAAGTTCATCCTGCCGGTCGGAGCGCCGCCCGTCCCACCGGCTGTGAAATGATGCGGAGTCGATGACGCATCCAGCGGAAGTCACCGGAGGAGTGGTTGCGTTAGCTTCCGGTTAGCTGAGTTAGCTCGTGTGTCGCTGTGTCCAGGTGCTTCTGGTTCCGTTCAGCAACAATGTGTTCCGTTGAGCCTCTGAGAGAGTTTATCAGAGAGAGACTAACTGCTGCTGCTGAAGAAATCTTCACCCAGCTGGAAAAAACCATCGTCCAGTACGAGGAGGAGATCGACCGGCAGCGGAGACTGCTGGACCTCACCTGGAGACCCCGAACCGAGCAGAACCCCGCAGGTAGGTCCGGCTGGGCCGCGGGTCGGTTTCCACCTTCAGAACCGGACATGAAGGAGCCGCTGAGAAACGCCTGGTCTGTCGGCAGGATGGATTCTTATCCTGCCCTGTTTTCAGCTCAAAATGTTCTGAACAGATATGAAAGTTTCTCCAGTAGCTCAGATGATGTCGTTATGTAGAAAACTTCATAAAACTCATTTCTCCATCCAGTATTTCCACATTGCAGGGCGTGATGCATTTTCTGGCAAGGGACATTTGGAGGCCCTGATGACCTTCCTGACCTGGGGTCACTGGGGTCACTGGACTGTTTGACCTCATGCATTCATTATGTCACAGCAGCTCAGAATGAAACCAGGGATCCAACCTTCTGTGGATGATTCTGTTTGTAAGGTGGTTAGACTGTCTGGTGCCACACAATGAGGAAGTAACACTTTGAGTGAGAACATCAGTTTGAGAAGGAGATGAATGTTTTCTGCTTTACTTTCCAGAGGAAATTAAAAACTGAACTTGTTGTTTAAAGGTTCCCACAGTGTCATCAAAGAAGGATTTACAATGAGGAGATCTTCCTCAGTGTTGGAATAAAATCAACTCAGCAGTTATTAAAATGTTCTGACAGCACAGAGTTATGGGGAAGTTCTTCAGTCTAAACGTCAGCAGAAGGTCCAAATCTGGCCCTCAGTAGCTTTTGATGTGGTTTAGGGTCTAGGCTCCAGATTACATCAACACGTCTTTCCAGTTCTCACAAATCTGCAAAATTCAAACAAAATCAACTAATCTCCCATTTTTTTCTGATTTTACTGCAGTTTTTCTCAAAATTGGTCAAAAACATTGAGTTTAAGAGTCTGCTGCCTCATACGGTGAGTAATAAAAAGAAACATTTAACATCATACATTAGATTAGCACAAATATTGAAAAAATCCTTAAAAATGTTCTAAATTGGTACCATAAAATCTGCAAATTTTGATTTCAAAAATCAACATTTTCAAGAATTTGAACATTTTTGTTCATTCTGCGAATGAACAGGATTTTGTTTGTCCACCTTCAGGCTGTTTCTGACAAAACCTGCCTGTGGTTCCAGATGCAGCTGGACAAAAACTAAACAAGTTTCTTCTAATCCAGTCTGTGGGTCAGCAGAGACGTCTGCAGTGGATACAACATGAAACTTTGGATCTTCGATTGTCCAGAAAGATGATTTTAGCGATGATTCCAGAAACTTTATTATGTTAGAAGAACATCTTTTCATTTTGGTCTCCTTGGTCCATGTAGGTCTCCAGCAGCAGGAACCGGTCCACCAGAATAACTGCAATACTGAAGATGTTCCCTCTGACCTGGAGTTCAGTCAGCAGAAGATTGGCTCTGGGTTGAACCCAAAGGATCCAGAACCGATTAAAGAGAAACTCCATGACGTCCTCGGCTGGGGAGCAGAGCAGCTGGTTAAGCAGGAGCCTGATCCCTGCATGGTGACTGTCGAGTACGACGACATGTTCCCCACTAAAGCAGAACCAAACACAACCCAGATCTTTTCTCAGAACTTGTCTAAAGCAGAAATCCAGAGTCAGGAGAGAAACAACCATAAAGACTCAGGATCATGCACAGATGAAGCTCCTAAAGCTCCAACTTCAGATGATCCAGAACTGAGGACAGCTGAGAACGCACCCCTCACTGAGGAGAACCTGTACTCATGTCAGTTCTGTGGGAAAAACTTCACCATTCGCAAAGACCTGAAGGTCCACTGGAGGACCCACACAGAAAAGAAGCGTCATACTTGTGGAGTGTGTGGGAAAACTTTGAGCGACCGCAGCAGTTTGAGGAAACACCTCCGGATCCACACAGGAGAGAAGCCATATCCTTGTGAAGTGTGCGGGAAAAGATTCAGGAACAGCTGCGGCTTGACGAAGCACCTCCGGATTCACACAGGAGAGAAGCCATTCACATGTCAGACCTGCGGGATGCGTTTCAACCAGAGCAGCATTTTATACAGACACATGAAGAGAAAGAACCACTGAGAAGATCCCAGAGAGCTGAGGAAGACAAGTCCTGGATCTGCAGCTGGTCCTCCAGCAACAAACCAGATGGTCGAGTTTTATGACTCTGTCCCAGAAAATGTTTGGCTCTGGACTGTGTCTCATTTTCCTTAGCAGCTAGATTGCATGACAGTAGTTAAAAAGATTAGTTATGGGGTTGTTCAGCTTTTAAGTTGGACTGTTTAACAAATTCTCAGACTTGATTATAAATCGTCGTGTTGGTGATCTTTCCTTGTTGCCTCTTCTGCCAGCGGTCCTTTATTCCTTTATGAGCCACTGAGTTTGACTTATTTCAGACATACTGGAGTTGGTGCCCCAATTCAACTGAAGAATTTTCTGTTTTCATTAATTATAATTTAATTATATTTAATAATTACATAATCCAAACATGGATGCAAATTCTGATTCCCAACAACCAGTGACGCAAAAACTGGGTATGCGCTGTATGCAACGCATGAGGGCGCTGGACTAGAGGGGGCGCCAAAACGATGTGGGGATTTTTTTTTAATCGGCATTTTCTGTATTTGATAGCTGTTTGTGTGTGAAATAGAGGAACGGAACTGATTAAGGTCTAATCGTTAGGCGCACCCCTCAATGCTTCACCACTCCTCTTGTCGCCCTGCACACATACAGCTAGCTTCAAGAACGTGCTGAGGCGCGTTTTCTTTTCTTTTAAATTTGAATTGTAGTAATGCACTCGCCATCAGGGAGCTAAAGATGAATCTCACAACCTGTCCTAAAAATAAGGATTCAGATGAACCGCTTGATCTATGAGCTTAAAAATAAAACAAGCATAGAGTGATACACAAGATCTCCATATATACAGAAACAACAACGAAAAGGACAAAAGTAAGAGCTGCGCCTGCAGATGTGGAAGTACTGAATGGTAAAATGGCAAATGTGATCTTATCAGTTGGTGTTGGTTTATAATAACTGGTGTCATCAGGAAGGAATAATTACATTAGGGAGGCAACAAAAACCTAAATACCATGATGGTTTGAATTTAATTACTGTATTTTATGAGTGCATGAATAAGGGAGAGCTTATAAAACATATTAAACCAGGGGGGGATGACATGTTCACAAACACCTCAGAAAGTATGTAGTTGTGCCTCTGGCCACAACATCGACCAGACTGGAGGGTTCTTCAGACTCCACCAAAAAAATTCAACCTTTAATGTCAGAGCTAGCATTAGCTTAGCATGGCTCTATTGTTTGCTGGAACTGTTTGAGTTAAAATGTTAAGTTTTAACATTTTAACTCAACAACCTCTACCTAACTAGAGGTTACAGTTGCCTAGAGACAGACAAACATGGCGCTGCTCTTAACGTCTCCACCTTTTTAAAACATCCACCTGATACTTGTTGCTTCCTCAGAACCAAACACTCTTCCAGATGTGAGTCAGAAGATGTTCATTCGTGACTGAACAGGATCTGTGAGGATGAATGAAGGTAAATTTTAAAATGTGTGTGAGAGTTTGAAATAGACAGGCTGGATGAGGACAGACACTGACGTCTCCGCAGAATCACGTGGAACATTAATTATTTTGTTATTGTTGAAAGCACGGCCAGAAAAATAAAGACCTTTAAAAAGAATTGTTTTTGTTTTTCATATTCAGACAATTTTATGCCACAACCGGTAAAAAACAAACATTAATTTTGTGTTAATTCCAGTGATTTCATCAAAAAATATTTGAATTTTACATATAAGTTTGTCAGTTAAATTGACAGTAAACTAAAATTTTACAATTAGTCGACTAAAGCTAGACTAAGACTAAAACAATTTGGACTAAATAATGTCTCAAACAAAATGATATTTTAGTCAAAAGACTAAAACTTGAACTTTTCTGTCCATATTGACCTTGATCTAAAGATTGGATAACCTATAAAATAACTTTTCAGACATGTGGATTCAGCTTTCACTTGGAAAATAAGAATTTGGTCTAAATGCTTTTAATATGATAGGAAAATATTTTAGTCATGAAGTTATTTCCTAAAAAATTCTCATTCAAGCTTTTAAAAAGGATTTAATTTTATTTAAAAGTGCCTTAATACTGAATTCACCAAAGCTTGTGTTACTGAATTATGTGAATGGGTTTTTCATTTCATATTATATTTATACATTTGTATAAATATTCTTTGGAAAAGGTGTAAATGTGAGTTTGATTTGATTGTTTCTGATCCTTTTCAGTTTTGTAGTTTTCAATGAAGAAAAAACTATTTGTAACCTAGTTTATTATAAAGATAAGTGATAATATTACCCCTACTACTAACAATAGTAATTTATAATTTGTTATTAAAGTGTAATTTCTTTCTTTGTAGCATAAAATGGAACTCTAATTCGGTGTTTCTTTCGGAACCTGAAACTGTAACATCCGGCGGAAGTAAACAAAGCAGTTAGCCCAGTTAGCCTCCTGCTAGCAGCTGTCGCTGTGTCCAGGTGTTTCTGGTTCCGTTCAGCAACAATGTGTTCCGTTGAGCCTCTGAGAGAGTTTATCAGAGAGAGACTAACTGCTGCTGCTGAAGAAATCTTCACCCAGCTGGAAAAAACCATCGTCCAGTACGAGGAGGAGATCGACCGGCAGCGGAGACTGCTGGACCTCACCTGGAGACCCCGAACCGAGCAGAACCCCGCAGGTAGGTCCGGCTGGCCTTCCGGGATCTGAGGAAACAGGCCGGCTACGCGTTGATGCGCCATTTCGTGCCACTGTTCCGTCCAAAACCTACTTCGGTTTCGTACCCGTTTTATCCAACATGGCGGCCATACAGAAACAAACCCCGGAAAGTTTCAGGGATTAAAGGTTTCATTTGTGGCTCTGGTGGGGTTTTTTTTAGTTAAACGAGTTAAACAGTCACGTCATCGTGTCGTATGAGCGGATATGTTGCAGATTACCGCCAGGTGTTAGCATGCTAGGTGTTAGCGTGCTAGCTGTTAGCGTGCTCACGGTGTCCGCTCCATTTGTCTCCCAGCGAGGAGTTCTAGCCACCGGAAGGAGGGCGGGGACGTTTGGCCTCCATTTGCATCAGGTAGAGCGCGCGCTAAAGGAAAATCAAAGATGTGATCAATATTAATTTAATGGAGGAGAAATTCTGTCTTTATTAGTGAGTTAGTGTTATGTTTACAATTTTTAGAATGTTAGCCGAATTTGTTCAGGGATCTTTACATACATTTGGAAGTTGCCAGGTTGTTTAGGAAATATTTAGGGAGGAAAACGTAAGTATTGTCTTGATTTATAAATTATAAATTAAGAAGTTGATATGTAGGGAGGAAAATGTATGTATTCTTACTGAATTTTGATTTATAAATTGTATTTTAATTCATAGAAGTGAATTAAAATACCCGGTGACTGGAGGTGCAAATTAGCCGTAGCTATATAAGCATTTAGGGGCTGCGCAGTGGAGCAGTTGGTAGCACTGTTGCCTTGCAGCAAGTTGGTCCTGGGTTCGATTCCCAGCCCGGGGAGTTTGCATGGTGGGTTCTCTCTGGGGACTCCGGCTTCCTCAATAACTGTTGAGTTATTTCTGGATCCCAAATCAATCAGAGTCCCACAGCCATCATAGCTGCTCCATCAAACTGGTCACATCTTTAAATATTTAGGTGTGTTCACAGATGAGCTGGCAAAGGTTCACCAATCTTTGGTTGGAAATGTTACTGTTACATTAAAAAAACAAATTCAAAGTCTGGTGAAGATGGGAAGTGAAATCATCAACACTCCGGATCAGAAGGTTCTGATTCCTCTGTGTAAATAGAACCGTCTGAAACATTCGCTTGGACCCTAACCCACTGTCCTTCAGCCTGATGAATGGCCGACTAGCCGGGCCTGGACAGTACCAGGAGGTCCAGATGGAGACCAAGAGTAGCATGTAATGGGAATGGACACTTTGCTTTTATGTATTTATTTATGGCTACTGTCCTTTTGGATGGACTTTTATTGTTGTATTGCAGTTTTGCCTCTGCTTCCTAGACATATGTCTAATAAAAATGATCTTATCTTATTCTCCCACAGTTCCAAAAACATTTCTGTCAGGTTAGTGTGTGTGTGTTTGACCTGTCCAGGTGACCCCGCCTCTTGTCCGAAACGTTCACTGGGACGGGGTGTGAGAGGATGGATGGATATTTGTTTTATTCAATCAAATAAAATTCAGAAAGACAAAATGAAACATATTATTGAAAACCTTAAACTATAAAGTCTAAATATTAAATATGTCGTGACTGAGTTGGAAATAAAATCCAAATCTATTTTCATTAAATTCTTGAAAGCATCTGTTAGGTTTGTGTCTAAACAGAAGGTGATTATTCTGAAGGTGATAATCTGAGAACTTTTTCTCAGATTATTTCTCATCAGTATTTTCAAAGTTGTTCCGATTTTCTCTTGGTTTGAATCTCGGGGAGAAAAAAATGCCAGAACTTAACAGGACCAGCCTCACAGCTCCCGGTCAGAACCAGGTTTGAACCCCGTCAGCTCATCTCCATGGAAACCACTCAGGGTCATTGGAAGTTCACTTTATCTCTGTCTTCTTCAAAGGATGAATAATTTTAGCATGAGTTGTGTGAAATTGCTCCTGTTTTATCCTCTGATGAATTTAAAACATTTCTTGACGCCGTGTGATGATGTCATCATTATTTAATAAGTTATAGTCAGATGTGTTTATGTTCCACATTCAAAATAATGAAATGAGCAGCAACTGGGAGAGGAAGCAGAAGATGAGAAAGTTGAACCGGTTCTGATGAAGAGAAGCTGGTAAAGACTTCAAAATAAGAGCATGAATATAAACATCTAACTACTTGAAGAATAACCAAAATGTCAACACAGACTTTGAACTTTATTCAACTGAAAGTTTACAAACCAAGTAAGTTAGCATTTTAGAATTTATCCAGAAAAATTAATTTACGGGAAGCTAACTGCATTAAACATTTGCAAAGACAGCTAAAGTGCTAAAGCACTAAGCTAATAATAAGTTATGTTGTTAGAAAATTAGCAGATGTTGCAATAAATTCATCCTGTTTGATGTTTTAGCTGAAATATTTTCTGTTTGCTGATTTTCTTCTGGTGTTTGGTTCATCCAGGTTTTCCACCTGGTCGTCTCTGTGACGAGGACGTCCGTAATGACCAGGAGGAAGTCAGACCTCCCCAGCAAGAGCTACAACTCCCTGAGATTAAAAGGAAGAAGAAGAAGAAGAAGAAGAAGAAACCACCGCAGCCTCCAGAGGTCAAAGAGGAACATGAAGAACTGTGTGTCAGTCAGGAAGTTGAGCAGCTCGTCCTGAAGCAGGAGACGGAAACACTGATGGTGACAGTCGAGTATGATGAACCCGAACCAAGCAACGACCCACTCCTCCCTCAGAGATCTCCCAAAGCCGAGACTCTGGAGTCCGGGACGAGCAGGTCTGAGGAGCTGGAAGCAAACTGTCTGTCTGAACCAAACACAAGTAGAACACCTGTCAAATGTGACTTCTGTGAGAAAGAGTTCAGGTTTCAGTACGCCATGAGGAGGCATCGCAAAATCCACACCGGAGAGAAGCCGTTCTCCTGCAAGACCTGTGGGAAGAGTTTCATCAGAAAGTTTGCTCTGCTGACACACATGAGGGTCCACACTGGGGAGAAGCCATACTCCTGCTCCGTCTGCGGGAAATGTTTTCGCTGCAGCAGCGACCTGTCAAAGCACACCAGCATCCACTCCAGTGAGAAACCGTACTCCTGTGAGACCTGCCGGAAGAGCTTCACCACCAAGCGCAGTCTGATCCTCCACAGCAGGTGTCACTCAGAGGAGAAACCTTACTTCTGTCCCATTTGTCACAAAGGCTTCAGGAGGAGCGACAACCTTTCAGTTCACATGAGAACCCACATGGATGAGAAACTGTTCACATGTGAGTTCTGTGGTAAAAGTTTCAACCAGAACGTCCATCTGGTGATCCACAGGAGGACCCATACGGGGGAGAGCCCGTTCCCATGCAGCATGTGTGAGAAACGTTTTAAGAACCGCTCTGCGCTGAACAGTCACCTCCGGCTGCACGCTCCAGACCCGCTGTAGGGAACCAGAACAGAACCAGAACCAGGTGCTCTGCTGACACATCCAGTTTTCAGATTGTTTCATTCCTTCTGGTTGCTTTGAGGCGTTTCCATGGTGATTAAAAGTTAACTTTAGCATGAACAGAGCTGTAGACTAGTCTAGAGGTCCAGTTTTAAAGTCTTGGTTCTGGTTCCATCTGGACCAATCAGGAGCTTCAGATGATGCATCCTGAGTGACCTCAGAGGGAAACTCTACTTGACTCCACCCACTGTCCCCTTAGCCGATGCTAAGTCTGCTAGCGCTTAGCTGATGTTCCACAGTCGTCTGCTGTGCCAGAGTTACTGGGCCAGAACCCAGAGGTTCTGGTTCTGCTGGAAGGACTGAAGGAGTCGGTTTGAGGTGGACGTTCTAGTCTTGGTTCTGGTCAGATGAGCAGAACCAACATTTAGAACGTTTTGAACTTGTTTGGTACTGAGGAGGTTCTGTTGTCCTGCTGCTCCGTAAAAACCCAGAATAACCAATCAGAGCCTCAGGAGAGTGAGAGGAGGCGGAGCTTCGTTCTCCCTGACGTTTTGTTTTCCGGTCAGAACCGGGTGTCTGGGTCCAGCTGTCCTCAGAACTGCAGAACTTCTACATGAGGACTGAAGGTCCAGAAACGTCTGGTGACCTCTGACCTTTGGATCCCATCCAGGTTCATCTTGACTCGCTACGTTTTGCATCTGAACGCATGAATTATATCTGTAGATTCTTTTCAATTTAAATGTTAAATAATAAATTTAAATAATCCGATTATGTAGATATTTTCAGATTTGAGAAAATCAGCTTCAGTTCAGCAGAAACATTTTAATAACTTTGTTATGACATGTTTAGTAACAACATGAAGATTTCTGACATACATTTACATTTTCACACCATGGATCATTAAATGAGATCAATTGGAGGAAATTATGTTTAAAATCAGAAATGAAATTATTCCTGAATTATCTTTTTGTTTATTAACAACCATTAAAGTCACTAAATGTTTGTTTTTATGATTTCTGAGCTGCAGATGTTCAATAATTCAACTATTAAAAACTGAATTAAAATGATGTAAATATTTTTAGGAAATGACCTCAGTGGTGTTTCAATCCAGAGGATTTTACATCTGTTCACACACACATTCACACACACACACACACACCATTTTCCTGACATATACTACGTTGTGGGGACCGAAGCCTGGTCCCCACAAGGGGAAACGCTGTTTTTGGGTCAGGGGTCAGATTTAGGACTAAGGTGGGGTGGGGTTAGGGTTAGGCTGTAGAAATGAATGGAAGTCAATGGAAAGTCCCCACAAAGATAGCAGCGCAAACGTGTGTGTCCCCACAAGGTATTAGAAACAAAAACACTCACACACACATTCACACACTGACGATGGGAATCGAACTGGCAACCCACCGATTGCAGGGCTCCACCTCAGACTTTGACTGGACCCGTCCAGAACCAGAACTGGGACAAAGTGGGACCAGTTCCACTGGTTCTGGATGGGGTTGGATTGTTGCAGCAGCTGGACCCGGTTCTGGTTTCATGGTTTTCAGTTTCAACTGTTTCAGAATCATAACTTTTGTTCCAATTCTATTTTTTTCTGACTGAATGATTCAAATCCTGTTTCTGTGTTTTTTTCCTCTGAGTCATAAATTCCACCCAAAGTTTCCTCTATTATGAAATTAATAAAAACCCAACATCTTGCTTCTCTGAACGTCATAAGTTTACATCCGACCCATAAACAAGTTTGGACGGGTTCCTACTGAACGGTACCGCTGGGTTCTGTTCAGCATTATGGCCTGTTTCTAAAGTTACACTGAAAAAAAAATTCAAAGCAATATTTGGGTTTATTCAGCCTGTGGTAGAAAAAAAACATCAATTTTTAGTCACCGTGTTTATGAATGTCAGTTTCAAAATAAATGTCAGACTTTAAACATTTAGCTGAGAACTAAATGTTTAGTTTGGATGATATTTAGAAATGAATAACAGCGAAAATATGAAGGTTAAAAAATCAACACCTGTTTTTTCTCTGACAGGCTAATTCAAGAAAAATAAGTTTATTTTGTTGTAAAACTGGAAAATGATGAACCTGGGATGTTTAGTGAACAATTTCTACACGTTTCATGCATGTTTAGAGTTTTTGTGTTGAAACCAGTCCAGTTTGTCCACCCAGTCAGGTCAAAGGTCAGATGGAGGGGTTCAATGACAAAATGTTAGGACATTATTAGTAAAGGTCAAATCCAACCTCATAGGTCAAAGGTCCTCCAGCACAAATATTATTCAGAACTGACGAGGTTCTGGTTCTGATCCAGGCCCGGTTTGACCTGCTGGTCTTACTTTCTGATTCATTCTTATGTTTTTTCTGAACTTCCTGTTTTATCACTTCTGTTTTCACGGGAAAATTCCTCCCTACATCTGACCATTGACCTCTGCTGAGGCCGTCTGAGGTTCTGCTTTTGGCCTTTCCAGTGGCAGCAAACCGAGCCGAGTTCTGCAGGTCCGGTGGGTTCCTCCGACCCGGTCCGTTTCACCGGAACCTCGTCCCTGAAGCGGGTCGGCTCTCGGTGGAGCTGAAGAAACGAATCAAAATGAAATTCTGATTCCACAGAAATGATGAAAGTCGTTCACAAAACAGAAACATTTCAATGAAACGTTCGGCCCGCAGCATGACTACTTTCTAAATTGCGTTTTTATCCGCCTGATGATGTCATATCCTTTTACTAACGTCAGGAAAGAAGTTGGCCAATGTTTGGTCAAGAATAGCAACTTGTGTTCGCAGAAATGTTGCCGGTTCCGCCCCGACGCCGGCCCTTTAAAAGGAAGATGTCAGCTGTGCAGCAACACTGAAACGTCCCGCAGCAATTGAAGGCACCGCGCTGGAAGATGCATTCAGGTAACTTTGAAATATTCTATATCAGTAACAGAACTTTATTTATCCTGAGGTGAACTGGACTCCACCAGAACCCGGCCGTATCCTGACGTTACCATGGTAACCATTTGTGTCGTTTGCAGGAAGGATGTTCTGGTTCGAAGCGGTCCTGCTGGTTCTGGTTCTGCCCGTCTGCTCCGCTCTCCCAACAGATCTAAAGGTTTCTGCTGAGCTGAAAGGTTCCGACCCAAACCCACAAAAAATAAATAAAATTCCTTCTGCTTAAAAATGTCAGATTCTGTCCAAATATTCCAGGTTCTGAAGAAAAAACACTTTTATTCTTAGGAGGATCTGAAATAATCAGAATTTTTTCCCCATTTGGAAGAAAGTTATAAAAGTATGATTTATGGATGTGTTCTGAGGTGAAACCAGGTTCTGATCCAGGTTCTGGTTCTGGAAACAGATTTGACTTTAGAAAAACGATTTCAGCTCCAAAGATTCTGTTTCATTTATTTGACTGAAATTTTTCTTTTCAGATATTTTTATTTTTTTTGTGGAACAAAAATGTGAAGAAAATCAAAGGATCAGTTTGAGGTGAAAGTGAGGCGGATCCAGAAGAACGGTTCAGGAACCGTCGACACGCAGGAAGTAGGCCAGCAGATTTAAATCCATAAAGAGTTTCGGTTTCAGTCAGCAGGAAGTTCAGATTCAAACACTGGAGTTTGTTTTATTCTGGTCCAAATTAATGACTGAAAACTTTTCCTGTAAACTAAAACTTCTGAAACTTTAATGTTTTAACTTGCATTGTGTAAAATGAGTTTCTGACCCGACTGCAGGAAAAGTCCAGGACGTTTATGAAGAACTGTGGCTGAAGAACTTTGACGTGGCCCAGCAGACGCTGACGGTTCCCTTCCTGCAGCACATGCAGCGCGGCGACCTGCAGGCCGACGACTACATGGCCTTCATGCTGCAGGACGTCCTGTACCTGCTGAACGTGACGGACATGCTGGGCCGGATGAGCCGCCGGACGCTTCCCGACGACCTGAAGATGTTCATGCAGCATCGCTACCAGAGCTACCAGAACTTCTCCGACTACATTCTGGACCGGTTCAAGCTCAAAGTAAGGAGGTTTTCCTCAGGCTGGTGAAACATTGAGAGGTTCTGGTCCTGAACTTCTGCTTGCTGCTCTGCCAGGCGCCGCTGGTCATCAGACCCATCCCGGCCATGGAGCAGTACCTGCTGGACTACAGAACCATCATGGAAAAGGAGGAGCCCATCTTCTTCGCCGTAAGTCTGCTGCCCTGCTCCAGGCTCTGGATCTGGATCGCCAACAGCCTGGAGGAAAGCTACTGTAACGCCTACTTCGTCTGGAAGAAAGGCAACATGTACGGCAACCCGGAGAAACACTACAAGGTTCTGCTCAACAAGAACCTGAAGACCCCCGCCCAGATTAAACGGGCCAACCAGATCTTCAGGCAGCAGATGCAGAACGAGCAAAACTTCTTCGCCGCTTCGCTGGTGGAGTAAAGCGAAGTCCGGTACCCGAACCGGATCCAGCAGCAGAGTTGAACGCTCAACTCTGGTACCGGAACCGCTTTATCACAGTGGAGGTGCAGAGGATCCGGTCGGATCACGACAAACGGCAGCTTAACGTAGAAAGAATATTAAAGTAGTTCCAGCTGTTATGAAATGATATTTATCAATCTGAATAAATAAAGTCTGATTTCATTTCTCTGATTCCTGAAGTTTCATATCAGCTTCAAGCATGAACACATCAGTCTCTACGGTGGCCTGCAGGGCTCAAAGGCCCACACATCATAAATACAGATACCAGACATGTTTAGCATTAAATCCTGATAAGATCATCGTAGTCCAGGTGGGCAGTCCTGGTCCTGGAGGATCGCTGACCTGCAACTCTCAGACGTCTCTCTGGTCCAACACACTTCAGCTGAATCTCCTCCTAAGTCCAGTCAGGTTCTCCAGAGTTCTGCTAATGACCTCATTATTTGGCTAAACGTGTTGAAGTTGAGATGAATCTAAAAGTTGAAGTTGACCCTCCAGCCCTGTCAGACTTTAACAAGCAACGGCTGCTTCCAGACTTTAGAGCTTCTGCTGCATTTAGAGCAAAGAACTAAAGTTTATTTTATTTATTTTAATGTTTTTTCTAAAGCTAAGAGGAAATGTAATTATAGCAGATCTTTATGCTGTAACAACGTTTGGTTTGTAATTTCCTGCCTATCAGAAACTCAGCAGAGGTTAAGTTGATGCTTCAGGTGATGGAGATTCTAGCAGAACACCAGGAAACTGGAGACAAACTGGAGCTCTACACATCTGGAGAATAAAAACACTCACCTGTAGGAATCCTCTAGGAGTGTGAAGCACCAATCAATCTCTCCAGTTTCCTCATGTTCTGTACGCAGCACTGAATTAACCTCCTTTGGATAAATACTTTCTTTCTAAAAGGGCCAACACTGAGGTTACATTTGCCTCTTTTCCACCGGTTCTACTTCAGCAGCTCGGCTCTCTTTCTCAGTGACCGCGTTTCCACCGCTCATCTCGGCTCTGTGGCAGGGTGTCGCCCCCTGGAGGCGGGGCGTATAGCACCATGCGCTGTGCTTCGTTACACAAGTTGTTGTTTTTCTTAGACAAAATAAGAAGACAGAGCTGAGCTACTGCTTTATAGCCTGATTGTGATTTTTGAGACTTCCTGCGATGTGGCGAGGAGCCAGGGCCGGTCCAAGCCTCCATGGGGCCCTGAGCCAAATCTGGTTTTGGTCCCTTTAGTTCTGCTAACAATGTTGACCGGCTGCAATCAGCAGTCCGATCATTAGATCATTCCCACACCTGCTATAAACTTATTGATCTTCAGCAGTGCTGTTTACATTATATACATGTATAATAGATACATTTATTGGCCAACTGATTTATTGACCAGTTGATTTCTGGGAGGCGATTTCCTTAATTTTGGGGGATCTTTATCTGCTGATACTTACATGTGAAACTGATCTTATGGTCAGCAAAGGTTTATAAATCATCTCTGTCCTCTTCTGCTCTGCAGTGGGAGGTTTGACTGACCGACGACCCACCAGGTCAGTCTGAACGTTTACAGTTAACAATATTCACTGTGACCAACTCAGTGACTTTGTTGTTATATTTAGCAACATTTCAGACAAAAACATAATCAGCCAACGAGTAGGATATTCAGATGAAGGAAATGATCTTCTTGTGGCTTTTTCATTGTTCCAATGCTAAGCTAAGCATAACTCCTAAGCTTCCACTTCAGTTAATGTTATTCAATATATTTAAGATTAACAACCAGATGAAGTTTTCTGTTTGTAAACATGACGGTAGCATTTTGGACGCGTAGCACCGACAGATAGAGCTGCTATCTATCTGAGCTACAGTAGGAAAATCTGACGAGGTAGCGCAGATCGTCAGAACACGGCCTGGCTGGTTCTGCTCCGAAGCCTCGACAAAAATCCAGTGGAAACGCTTGTAAAGCGAGCCGAGCTGAGCTGGTGAAAATATAAATGTAATATTTATTTATTGAGGTGATCAATGCTGCTGAATTTGATTTAATGGTTTCAACATGAATTAAAATATTTTAAATTGTTTACCATTTAAATTTAAGATTTTAAGGAGCTGGCAAGTTTACTTTGTAAAATCTCAAACAACAATATTCATAGATTGTTTTGTTACCATAGCAACAGTCTGATGCTGTAAGTTAAATCTTTGAGTTTGTTCATAAATACAAATTAATAAACTGGAATTATAATTGATTGTTTTTATGTTGACCAGTTAATCTGCTCTCCTCTCCCAGATTAAATCCAACAGAAGCTGTTAGCGGTTCTGATGTTTTAGCAGCAAGAGGGGCCCCTAAATCAGATTTTGCTTCAGGCCTCATGCAGCCTTGGACCGGCCCTGCAGGATGAGTTAAATCTGCTGCACTGATGCAGAGATGAACAACAAACTGAGATTTAAATTAATGCTGCTAATGTAGCTTTAGCAGCTCTAACATTTCTGTCTGT
>CAEFZY010057232.1:0-11976 GCA_903066815.1 Brachyrhaphis roseni
AATGATCGCTGCTGTTGCCTATTATGCTCGCATGTTCTTAGTATTTAATGCTCTCAGGTAGTAGCATGGTTTTATATCCTGTTAGGTGATCGGAATGGTGTTGCCGCTTGGTTATTCCGCCTTAGACCCAGGGCTTTAGTATAAGCACTTTAGAACCCTTCATGGTGTCAGAACTACAGTCTGACAGCCCCTTTTTATAGATGCACTTATCAGGGCAGCTCTTTAGGACTGTGATAAATGTAATTTGGGATTTACGTTATCTTTTTTTTGTCATCCTTGTTACTTAACCTTGTTTTGGGATGTTTTGTTTTGTTTAAATCTCAGATTCCTCCTAAGTTTTCTACTAGATTGCTGTGCTTTATTGTTTTTCTTTTTTTTTTTTTTAAATAGAAGAATAAAGTCGATTTTTAATATTGTAAATAAATAAAATATATTTTGTACACAACTTCTGTTTTGTCATTTGAAGCCAGACCTACCTGTGTACTTTTAATAGGGAGACCCTAGGTTATCGAAAATAATTTGAGAAATGTACCAGTTGGCTACAAGGCCATGTCCTCTATCACAATCCAGGTTCTTCCTCCGTGTTACACTTCAAAGCTAACGTTTGTTTGTTTCTCCTTTGTCGTTTTTGAGACTTTCTGCTGTATTTCCCTCTAGTTATAGTAAATGCCCCTTTTTAAATATTATTTCTGAGACTTTTTGTTGACAAATTATCAGATTAATCGGTTTTCAAAAAAAACTGGGTTAAAAAAAAACCCAGTTTTTTTTGAAAACCGATTAATCTCGCCTTTTAAGCTGCGACCATGATGGAGTTCCCGGAAGTCTTCTCACATCTAGATGCATCTTAACTGTCTCTCTTTTGTTTTCAAATGTCAGGAAACTGAGAAAATAATTGCAGAACTAAACGAGACGTGGGAAGAAAAGCTCCGCCGGACAGAAGCCATTAGAATGGAAAGGTAAGATGGTGGTAGTTTATTTAGGCAACCAGTAGAAATGGTTGTTGCACCACTTAGACAAGGAGGGTTCAAAGTGTGACCGTAAAAGGATTTTGTTTGGCCCCTAACCACAAGTCTAGAATAGTAAGAATATGGCCAACAAAATAGAAGACAACTGATGACCTAAAAAAATTTGAAATTGTAATGATTGATTGATGAAAAGGTATTAGTTCCACTGGAAGATTTTTGTTTTTACCTTACAACATGGGAAAAATGTCTTTTCCCATGGGTAGATTAATTCACTTTTAACTAGAATTTTTTTTTTAATCAGCATTAAGGAGTAAGTAACTTCAAACAAGCTCATATATCTTGTTGTAAATTTACTTCTAAGTTAGACAAAAAAAAAATCACTAAGCAAAATGTGTTTTTGAGTATTTTCCCTCATATATTTAATGCAACTCGCTCCCTGACTAGTACAGAAACAAAGCAAAAAGCACATGCAGAAAAACTATGAATTGCTTCTTAAGTTTATCAAGAACATCGCTTCTCCACAGAGAGGCCCTGCTGGCAGAAATGGGTGTGGCAATACGAGAAGATGGTGGCACCGTTGGCGTGTTCTCTCCTAAGAAGGTAAATAAAACCCACAATAAAATAAAAATCAGTTGCATTATGTTGCATGTCTCCAAGCAGTCTTTAAAATGAAACATTTATCTTTAAAATTAATCAGCAAATTGCTTACTTATTTGCCCCGAAGCCCTCTGATTGCCCCAGAAAGCCCCAGCCTGTGTTTATAGACACAGTTGGTCTGTTTTCCCCTAACGAGGTTTGTCGCTCTGTGGTGTGTCTCTCCACTGAGTGCTGTGAGGTTCTCTTTAAGAAGAGTGTTGCGTAGGCATGTTAGATGAGACTTTCTTTTCCTTAATCTACTTAATTACACTTCAAACAATTCCTCAATGCACTAATGGCATGGATGGGTGTAAACATGGAGGAATATATAATGGTTCCCATTTCAGTGATTTGGGAACCATTCGCCTTCGTTGACATATAAGTCAACGGTAAGCACCCACATTTAAATGCTGTGGGAAGTGAATTTACTGCATGGCGTTTAACTGCTTTCGATATAGCTTTCTGTAAGAAGCACACTTTTTCATGTGTATTCCAAACGGATGCTAAATTATTTCACTAGCAAAAGTTGCTTGTCACTAAATGAGTCTTTCTTCTTGGTCAGACGCCTCATTTGGTGAACCTCAATGAGGATCCTTTGATGTCTGAGTGTCTGCTATACTACATTAAAGAGGGAATCACCAGGTCAGATAATCACAAATATATAATTTTTTTCCATCTGGAAGTGTAATATTGTATTGAAAAGTTGAAGTTGGAATACATTCTGTTACTTTCTAGGGTGGGCCGTTTGGACGCCAGCAGCCGTCAAGACATCGTCCTCAGCGGCCATTTTATCCAGGACGAGCACTGCACCTTTACGAGATGCGCTGGCCCGTCAGGGGAAAGTGAGCAGATGGTTCTTAGCTCAAGGGGCTCGAACATCATCACTACTGCTGTAATATCAAATCTCTCTGTGTTACTAAGCAGCAGTCGTCCTAGAACCCTGCGAGGGAGCCGAGACTTACGTCAATGGAAAGAGAGTGACAGAAGCAACAGTTCTGAAGTCAGGTCAGAATACCAAGTCGCCTAATGTTAGCTTTATGGAAACATGAGTCAGTTTACTTGGTTTTTCTGATACGAGCTTCCGTTCCTTAAAGGAAATCGCATCATCCTGGGGAAAAGCCACGTGTTCCGGTTCAACCACCCTGAGCAGGCCAGAGCTGAAAGGGAACGGACCCCCTGTGCTGAGACCCCTGCTGAGCCTGTTGACTGGGCTTTTGCCCAGAGAGAGCTGTTGGAGAAACAGGGCATTGACATGAAACAAGAAATGGAACAGAGGTACAAAAAAAAAACAACCCTTAGCTTGGAAGGAAAATACAGTGCCTCAAAGACGTATTCAACTTGAACATTTTCTGATTTTCTCACCTTATATTGGGACTTTATATGATAGACCTACACAGAGTAGTGCATGATTATGACCTAAAAGAAAAAATATGTTTCTTTAAGTCATTCACAATCACAAATTTGAAAACTGGTTCAACAAAATGGGTCTTTGCAAAACCATGTTTTGCTTTAATTATCCTGTCGGAAGAGTCTGTAGATCTCTAGAGTACCATGTTCCTCTTGGCTGCTTCTCTGAATAATAATCTCCAAAAACATATGAAAACCATGTATCATTCTCCTTTCACTTCACAATCATGCAATAGTTTGTTTTGTCACATTAAATCTCGCTAAAATAAATAGAGGTTTTCGGTTGTGAAGTGATCAAACCATTAATGAGTATCGATACTTTTTCAAAACACTGTACGGTGGCAACTGAAATATTAGAGCTGATGAGCTCATTTTGTTTTTTTCCCAAGCTTTTCTTAATATAACTAAACATAAAATTACAAGAACATGAAAAAATAAAAATAAAGTAGAAGGTGTGGTGTACATATATGACTTGTAAATAACTCAAATTACAGTAAGACTTGTACAGAGAATCACTAAAATCCTGGACATTTTACCTCAATAATTTTTTCTCTATAACCCAAATCTTTTCAAATCTTGCAAACTGCAATCTTCCTGAAAACTAATTCTTTCCATCCTATATAGACCATAATCTGATGCCAGTCATAAAGGAATGGGACTTATTTGCATAACAACCATTTCTTTGTGATAAGTTTTTGGGCTGCTAAGCTTAAAATACTAAATAAGCATCCACATCCACTGAATGCAAGTTGCCAAATTACAGATGAATACATCCTCTGTTTTTAAAGCGCTGGTATAAAAATAGAAAGCTTGGATCAGTTTGGTTTGGTGTGTCGCCTCCATCCAACCCGTTTTGACTGCATCCATTTCTGTCCTCAGGCTTCAGGAGCTGGAGGATCAGTACCGCAAAGAAAGAGAAGAAGCCAACAATCTTCTAGAGCAACAAAGACTGGTAGGGAAACTGGCACATTTTGTAGTTTTACAAGAGTTTGTTCAGAGGACTTTCTAGTTTCCTACTCTCAATTTGTACAAAGGCCTACACCAATAACTACACAAAGGTGTCAGGTATCGAAGCTAATACATTGCAATGTTTTAGTCCTTTAATTTACTGATTATCATTTTTTTGTGTAGGATTATGAGAGCAAGCTTGAGGCTTTACAGAAGCAGGTGGACCGTTATTACCCAGAAGCCCCTGAAGAAGAGGAGGAACCAGAAGAGGAAGGTCAAGATGATGTCTGGGTTCAAATGTTGTCTCTCTGTCGTTAACGCATCTTTGCCACATGAGCTTCCTTTTTTTCCCTTTTCTGAATTAACAGTTCAGTGGACGGAGAAGGAGAGAGAGCTGGCTGTGTGGGGCTTCAGGAAGTGGAGGTGCTACCAGTTCACCTCGCTGCGCGACCTGCTGTGGGGAAATGCCATCTTTCTTAAAGAAGCCAATGCCATCAGTGTAGAACTCAAAAAGAAGGTGCAGCATGTTAATTTGACTCATTATTCTGTATAACCTCTATGCTGGCTGTTGCCTAATGGATGCTTCGCGTTCCCCTGCAGGTCCAGTTCCAGTTTGTGTTGCTCACAGACACTCTCTTCTCCCCACTTCCTCCTGACCTGTTGCCCCCAGAGGCGACTCAAGACAGAGAAAGTAGGCATTTTCCTCGTACTATTGTGGCTGTGGAAGTGCAAGATCAGAAGAATGGAGCAACTCACTTCTGGACGTTAGAAAAATTAAGGTAGGCTGTCTTTGTCAAAGGGTTTGGTTTGTTTGACACAATACAGTGAAATTGTAGCAAATGTTGCAGGTTTGGTTCGCAGTGGAACCGAGTCTACCAGACTATCGGCTGTGAAAACATCCTTAATCTGCGTTTCCTCTTCCTGCAGGCAAAGGCTTGACCTCATGCGAGAGATGTACGACCGTGCTGCTGATGTGCCCAATAATACCACAGAGGAGAGTGAAAGTGTCATGACAGGAGGCGACCCTTTTTACGATCGCTTCCCATGGTTCCGCCTGGTCGGCAGGTAAACACCGAACATCATCTACTTCATACTGTAAGAGATACAGGACAGTGTTTCTCATTAGCTTGTTGCAACAATTGTTGGCCACATTTGTTTTCTAAGACCACTGCCTTCATTCTGTCTACCGTTTGAGTTGACCAGTATGGTTTATTTTTATGGTTTATTGGACGTTTATAACAACGAAGTGATAAACGGGAACTGATTTTGAGTATCACATGGCATCTTTGATTTGTGTCTCTTGCTCATGGTCTAACACAGGGGCTCCAAGAATTTTTCATGCCATGGCCTCCAAGGGAGCGTTAACTTCTGGGTGCAAACCAGCAGACAATGCTGGAAAATACCTTAAGTAAAATCATAGTCTAGAATTGCTTTTTTCCCCCTCACTTTTATTGATTTGCTTAGCATAAATGCTGCCTTATACCTTCTGATTCTAGTTGACCCTGAGTTTTCTTGAGCATTTTTTGTAGCAGTTTTCCTGCGCAGCAGGGCTGCTGGATGGTTGCTTTAGTGCTTCTTGTCAAACTTTTCCATTTTCCGCGTGCTTTGCTAGCTTGTGGAACAAAGCATCTTGATGAATCTGACTAGCAACCAATCAGAAAGATGAGCACCACAAATAACATTTCAATCTATTACGTTATATTTTGTAGAAATGATTGAGAAACACATTACCCCACCTCCGTGCCCAAACAAAATTGCTGTCAAATGTTTTTGCTGCGTTATGTGCAGCAAAACTTTTGTCGTGCTGGTATAATTTTTGTCAGTTTCAAATGACCTAAAACATTTTAACACCACACAAAAAGGAGAAAGACAAGAGAGTTTAGATTTACTTGCAAGGAAGACGGGCAGGAACTTGCTTCAGTTACAATCTCCTAACCCCCCTGAAGCACGTTCTGCCGTACCCTTTCTTTTTATTTCCTTAGGGGCGGTTCCTAGTTACATAATTTATTCTGTTATCTCAAGTCAGTTACATAGCGTTGCTGCTTCTTCAGTTAAGTCTTCTGTTATCTTGAGTAGCAGGCACTCCACACCTACGAGCCGACTATTGAGTCCAGTTCCTGTTTGCTCCTTTCTGCAACTGCAAGGCAGGAACTGAAAAACTCATAGAACAATGGAAAAACAGCACAACAACTTCACGCATCAAATACAGTGAACATAAGAACACAGCAAACAAAGATAACATATACTAAATATTTCTAACAATTTTGAAGATACTAATAAAAATTTCTGGAGGTCATAGAAGGTCAACCAGCCTCCCCCACATTTCTGAAATCAAACAAATTTGGTGGCAGTCAGTTGTTACGTTTGCGCTGCTAAAATTTTCCTCCACAAACATAGCACAAACATTGAACACTAATTTTATTTGATTTGGGTAACATGGAGTGGCTGGTTGAACTTTTAACATTTAAACTTTCAAAATAAAAAAAGCACAGACCAGTAAAAATGTAGTACAGCTGATTAACACCAAATTAGTTTGATTTGATGAAGGTAGTGGGGCTGGGTTTGGGGGGACCATGGCCTCCACTTTGAAAAACAAAAATGGTCTAACCCACAGAAATCTTGCTACGCAGACACACACTTCATTTCCCCCCTATTTAGTTTACTGCTGGGAAACACTTTTCCCACGTCTCTTCTATGTCTCAGCATTTAGTCGCAATCTGGGAAAGGTTCTCTCCGGTCCATATGTATTCCAGTGTGTGCTTTCTATCTAACTGTACTAACCTAGTTCCCATGTTTCTGGCTGCACCAGAAATCCCATTTTCAACACATGCATGAGCGAGCGCATGAGTGACCCCACCCCATCCCCGACTCGTTCCACCTCTGAAATTACTGAGCTGGCTGACTCGCAGAGGGAGGGTCGAGGGGAGGAGGAGGAGTTGGAGGAGTTGGACGACCTGGATGATGATATCTTTTTGGACGACCCGTGCTCCGAGCTCGGGCCAGAGGATGATGATGATGATGATGATGATGATGATGTTGGAGGGCTCTGCCGAGGCTCCAGCGAAGGCCTGGACCCCTTTTACGACCGCTCTCCATTATTCAGTGTAGTGGGAAGGTTGGTGAGGTTTCAGGAGCATGCTGGCGGAGGAAACTAGCTCTTTCACACTGAGACGCTGGGTTTTGTTCCTCCGATTCGCATAGAGAGAAATGAAGCGCACATTTTCAATAAGGATGTTTAATGGGTAGTTTAGTTTGCATTTTACATGGCAGCATCAAATCATCCAACTGAATTTCTCTTAGTTTGCATATTTTGCTGTAATTTCACTTCCCAGGTATGAGAGGAAAGCTGCATCTTTGATGTCAACATAGAGGTGACACATTTAAAACAATCACACTGCAAAAACACAACGTCTTACCAATTATTTTTGTTTTGCTTCTAGTTAAAATATCATGGTGCATTTGAAATAAGACAAAAATAACTTACTAGTAACTTTTCAGCAAGTTATAGGAGCTTATTCTAAGTACATCATTTCTTAAAATTGCTGAAAAAGTTTTAGTTCCATTGGCAGATTATTTAATTTGAACAAGACATTTTCCCATGTTATAAATGAACTCTGAGAGTAAGATAATCTTTATCATCAATATTAAGGAATTATTGACTCTAAGCAAGCTACTATATCTTGCTGAAAAGTGACGTTTAAATTACTTTTGTCTTATTTCAAGTGCAAATGTCTAATTTCTAGACATTTGCTCTAGAAACTAGACCACAAATATTTGGTAAGATTTTATGCTTTTGCAGTTCAGTGCTTCATGACAGGTGTTTTTCTTTGCTCACTTTTTTTAACTCCTCCCGGTTGTTTACCGTTCAAAGGCAAACAAGCTTTTGAATATATTTTTTATGGTATCATTATTATTATGTTCTTGTCTTAGTTTTCATTGTTCTAGTCTTTCTGAAATTAGAACCAGAAATATTTGCAAATCTCTCTCCACACTGAACATATGAAGCTACTTCTGAATGGACAGTTCCTGGTTTCAATATTTTATATGCATCTACATTTTTATGCTCTTATTTTCTTTTTTCTTTTTGCTTTGTTGCTTTTTTACGTGAAATAAAAATATTTTAATACTTCTAGAAACAGGTTTTTAAACTAAAACCAAGGTTACTTTAGTTGAAGAAATATTGTTAAATGACTCATTGAAGTGTGTTCGTATCACAAGCAGTTCTGTGAAAAAATTCACTTATAGCAAGACATTTTCCAATGTTATAAGAAAAATCTCCCAGTAGAAGTAGTACCTTTTCATCAAAGAAATTATTGACTTAAAATGAGCTCCTCAATCTTGCTGAAGTATTTTAGTATTCAGCAAGAAGTTCTGCAATAACTAGTACTATTAGTTTTGTCTTATTTCAAGTGTACTAAGATATTTGCACTAGAAACTAGACCAAAAGTACTTGGTACGATTTTGTATTTTTGCAGTGAAAAGCATAAAAACCAGCAGACGCCTTGAAGCACTGTGCTGCTAAATAAAAAGCTGTGGTTTTTGTGCCAGAAGCATGAATGTGAATGACTTCACGAAGCAGCCATGGGGATTATTAAGGTCTGATCTGATTAGCATTACAAAGGGATCCATAGAGAATTGTTCTGTTCCTGTTGGAAGTGATTAATTTGAGCGAGCCACGTTATATGAGCAAGAAACACTCAAAAATCTCAAGATGAAAGAGCTGGTTTCTACTGCAGCTGTCTCTTTTAGGCATGCCAGAGCACACATGTTTTTAGTTTGACCTTTTTTTTTTTTTTTCTTTGGGCAACTTTAACTTGAACACATCTAATGATGAGCTCCTATTTTTTTTTTTAATAAAACACCACTTTTACTTTTGCCCAGGTGGTGCCCTTTGATTTTGGATGTCATTCGTTGGGTTTTTTGGTGTAGCATACTATTTATCAAGCTGTTGGCAGTTTTTATTCAAGCGGAGTCATGTTGCGTTCTGTTCCATTTGCTTTCGATTTCTTTGAGTCGACAACTGGAAAGCATTTTTGTTGACATTTTTTTTTTTTTGTCCTGAGCATGCCTTATTTGCACCTCACCAATCTTGTCATGAGTCTCCACCCCTAAGTGTCTATCCCACCCCACCCAACCCTCTGGCTTGTGGAAAATGTTACCTTTGACTCATAGATCTTATTTTGCACTTTGAAACAAGATGGCGAAAATGATGCCTTTCAAAAGTATTCATACCTCTTGAACTTTTTCACATTTTGTTAAGCTAAGAAAAAATGAAATAAAATTGTATTTTAGTAGATTTAATGTGATAGAACTAATGGTAAACTGGAAGGAAATGTTTGTTTTTTTATTTACCAATATAATTTTAAACACAACAATTTTCTATCACAATACAATTCCCCCCAAAATACATGAAAATGTTCAAGGTTATCAATACTTTATCAAGGCACTGTAATGCAGAGTGACTTAAGTGTCGACTCTGAGTATTTAAATCATAAATTAGTTTTATGACTACATTCAACTTCTCTTAGATATACAAAAACAGAATTAGATCTGTAAAATTGTTGAGCTCACAAAGGAAGCCCTTGCTTTCTGCAGTGAGCGCACAACTCCTAATCATAAATTTGATATATTTTTACAAATCTAAAGTTACTCTTGCACACGTGCTCCTAAGCCTCACCAAGGCTTCATTCGTATTAAAAGCAACAGGAATACTGCATGCAAGCCATAACTGTCTTAACATATTAGCTTATTAATAAAGGAAGAAACACCCTTAACGCAGCAATAGTAAAGGGCAACCATGGCCATCGCAAGAGCAGTCCCAGCTTCTGTTTGGTTGCTTTGCAGCTCTGTGTTCTGTCGTCCTGCCCGGTGGAAATGTACTAAATGTCAACTGTCTCTTTCTCCTCTCGACATCTGCTTGTGTTTTAATGTTTTGCCTGTTTTGTTTTTTCCTTTTTCTTTCTTCCTTTCACCGCACAGGGCTTTTGTCTATCTGAGCAACCTGCTGTACCCGGTTCCTCTGGTGCACCGCGTGGCTGTCGTCAGCGAGAAAGGAGAGGTGAAGGGCTTCCTGCGCGTGGCTGTTCAGGCCATATCAGGTAAGGCCCAGACCCGCCGGCTTGCCGTCGCTCACGTCCGTAGGCGTGAAGCGGCTGAAAAGACACGCTGGGTGTGACTTCTGGAGGGAATGAAGTGAAGGTGCTCTCTGTTTTCCTCCAGCCGACGAGGAAGCTCCCGACTATGGCTCCGGCGTGAGACAGTCGGGCACGGCCAAAATCTCTTTTGAGGATCAGCAGTATGAGAAGGTAGGGAGGAAAAAAATCCAATGCATGATGCCATTGTTTTAGCTAATGTAACAGTTATTCTGCTGATTAATTGATTAATCGGATATTTTTCATATAATCCATAATAAATGCATTAAAATATATTTTTTTAAATAAGAAAACAAACATTTGTAGCAAATGATGCATCTGCAGCTAAAAAGTACTTTTAAACTCAACATGTAAAAAGTTGAATTCAGTTCACTTATGTAGCACAAATGCCGTTTCAAGGCACTTTACAAAAAATAATTTCATTTCAGTCATTCATACATTCCAATTGATCCTACTTGTCAAACAGTACAGTATGATCAATTACTTATTCAAAGTAGATTAAAAAGTGTCTATGTAAGGAAACTTTAAATAGAAACTCAGGAAGCTTTTTCTGCTGGACTTAACAACAATACATTACATGGCTGATCTGTTTATTATTTTTTGGATTAACCGATTAGAAAGGCAGAATAATTTTTTTTTCTACAGAATTTGAACCAGGTGAAGCTTAAACTATGCAACTTGAGGAGTTTTGGGTCAAACATATTTACAGACAGACAGATTTCTTAATCTTAAATGCAAAATGTTTGTTTTTTTGAACAGTTTTGGCTTAATTTTTAGATTTTATACTCCTGTTAATGATTAATCAAATACTAAATTAGTTGACAATTATTTCAATAAGTGACTAATCATGATGAATCAAATCATTTCAGCCCTAGATACATTTCAGTGCCTTGTATAAATATTCACAAACCTTGACCTTATTCACTTGTTGCTGCTGCAGATGCATGTCTGTAAATGGGATTTTATGTGACAGAGTAACACAAAGTAATGTCTAACAGTGAAGTGAAAGGAAAGCACAGTATTCCCCCCCAAAAAGTGGAAAAAGTACAATCTGCCTTTGTGTTTACCCCTCTTTTATTATAATACCCTAAATAAAAACAAAATCAATCAGTTGTTTGCACAAGTCACTTCATGAGTAACATTGGGACATTTGAACAAGGATCAGTGATGCTTTTTAAAAGCTGTGTCCTTACTGACTGCTGTGTTCTGAACCTCACACGTTCAGTTCCAGGCGGAGTCGTGCTCTGTCGGAGTTGGACTGAGCCGCACAGGGGTTTCTCAGGAAGAGCTTCGGATCGTGGAGGGGGAAGGCCAAAATGCTGAAACGAGCCCGTCAGCAGATGAGGTCAACAACAACACATGTGCGGGTAACCATGTCTTATGAGTGAATGGATAGCTTATTTCTCTGGGTGCTTGTGAGTAATGTTTTCCTTTGCTTATGAGAGGAATACTGGAGCAGCTGTGTCCAAAGCTTTCAGAGGATCTAAACTAAACCTAAAGAGTTTAATTTAAGCTGATGTCCATTTTTGTGTTTTCTATTTGCATCAGCTGGTGCAGACGAGTTGGAGAATCCAGTAAAGGCGGGTCCGGATGCAACTTTAGATGCGACTTTGGAGCACCTGAAAATCGGAGACATTTTTACCTTCAGGGTGACTGTCCTGCAGGCCTCCAGCATTTCTGCTGAATATTCCGACATCTTCTGTCAGTTTAAGTAAGTCTGTGTCCATCCAAAGTAAATACCCTAATTAGGCCCGAGCAGCTAAGCGCTGCGAAGGCCTATTGTATCTGTACTTATTAGGCCCGAGCAGCTAAGCGCTGCGAAGGCCTATTGTATCTGTACTGTTTATTAGGCCCGAGCAGCTAAGCGC
>CAEFZY010057235.1:0-37266 GCA_903066815.1 Brachyrhaphis roseni
ATCTATCTATCTATCTATCTATCTATCTATCTATCTATCTATCTATCTATCTATCTATCTATCTATCTATCTATCTAATTGTGTTATCCTACACATAATGTTGAAAAACATTCTTCTTTTGAAATTATTTTTATTGCTCTTCACTCGCATTTTTCAACATTTTCTCCCACCGTTTTCCCCCTTGTTGCAGATTTTACGGTGTAGCATACGGTAATGTTGCAAGTCATTGAGTGCATCATCCATTTCAGTATCGAGCTCACCAAATTGTCAGTTTGATGGATTACACTGATTTGTAACCCGGATGAGCACAAAAGACACGCTCTCGTTTCAGCTGGTTTATTTCCAAATCCAATTTCAGGTGTTTCCTGAGAGGATACTATAACTGGCTTTACTTCACTACTAATATCAGAAAATCACATTACTGCAGATTATTATTTAGTACGTAAGAACAACAGTGTACAGTTTGTCAGTCTGTTTATGTCATAACTATGTTTAGCCAGTAGCTAGGCACAGCCATGTTGTTGCTGTATGACTGAGCCCACATATATAAGCCTCCTTTTTATCATGCAGCAGGAATGAATCCTCATGAATATGCTGCTCACGTAGAACCAAAACAGTTGATGTGCTTAGCATGCACCCGAGTGGACTAATAATCACACACTGATGGAAATTCTGTCCAAAGGTGAAAAGGGAAGAAAAAAAAGAAAAGAACTGAATTATTTTTAAGCTCTATGAATAATGTAAAACCTGTTTTTTTTTTTTTTTACATGAAAATGAAGGGTATCTGTTGAGCACTGGGTCCGCGCCACCAAATTACCATTTTGGAGAGCATCTGGGGGTCAAGCTAATCCATCAATTTCACAGCAGACATCCTTGTGCCATACATGCTATTCATGAATCCAGAATGCAGACGATCAAATCAAATAGGCCGAAACAGAGCTCGCCCCCTGACCCTCTTGTACTTCGTACGTATCGTGCCATGAAAAGAAAAGTCTCCTTAAGCAAATAATTCTGAACATCTAGGGCACTGTATAAAGTTCACACAGTGTTCTGGTCTTTTATGCAAGGCTTCTATTTATGATCCAAAATATTTTGTTCTCATTCTGCCCATATCAGCACAAAGAGTTGTCATAAAGGGATTCATGTTCTTAGTACGAAGGGTTCTACCAAAGTCCTCTCATCAGTGGCGGTAAAATGAAGGCGTCAGGTGCAAAGGTCAGGTTGAGCCCTCACTACTTATTTACGAAAATCCTCCTTCTGGACATCAGATGGTGACGCAGAGGAAGATGCTTGTGTAACAACATCATTAGAGAAATATATCAGCAGCCTTTGTTATGACTCATCCTGTGGATTTCTATAGGTTCAAAGGACAGCAGAGAGACTTACATGTAAATGTGCTTATATGATAAAGTAACAGTTTGATTTGAACCCATCTGGACAAATTCTTAAACGTTTTCATATTTTCATTTCGTTGAAAGAGCTCCCTCGTTTAGCTGAAACGTCAAGGAGAGACATCGCATTTTAAATTGTACGGCACAACAAAAACAATTGCTGAAAGATTTTGTCGCAATTGCCGTTGTTTCCCACAAAAATAACTGACTGAATAAACATAAAAAAAAAAAAAGAAACAGCCGTTAGATAAAAATTGTAGTGAGAAAAAACCCCAAAAAAAAACAACAACAGTACATTCTGTCCAGGGGGATTCATTTCCAGCTCACTGCAGCTTTGGACAGAATAAATTAGGTAGAGGAGATCGTAGGATTTAGCCATTATGGAAAAAGAATGATAGTTTTTCTCATATTTGATATCACAGTTGTTACTATTGAAAGATCTAAAAAAAAAAAAATTTCAATCCTTTTTGAATATGAGCCGGAATTACGGTAAATGTGCAACATGTGGAGTGGCTGCTACAACATGACACTTCTATTCCGATCAATACAACCGACTACAGCAGGCGCGAGAGCGGACCACGAGTGTGACAGACAGCCACTCTGCCAATGTAAAAATAGCCAGCCTCTTATTTGTAATGTTCTTTATATAATGCCTACTACTTAGGCCATTCCATTCATTTTTTCAATACTAGCTGCTGATTGCTAAATAAGTTCAGTAATCTTCATACCTTGCTGTAGTTTGAATTGGGGTAACCTACAAATCCTACACAAGTAATTTCAAGATGTTGCTGTGATAGGTTTGAAAACTTCAGATTCATCCAAAGCTCCAAACAAAAACCACAGGGCTAAGGTCAGCATAACCAGTAAAGGTATTCATTGTGAGACCCAGACACTGAAGTTAAATAGTCAGTGCCCTTATTAATTTGTGAAAGCTAATCTTTTCTGGACAAATGCCGTATAAAAATAAAAAAAAATTGGTACATTCTGAAAATAACCCTGCACCAGAATAAATTAATTCTCTCTGGAAAGGATAAAACTTAGGATTGTAAATTATACAAACAAAAAAGAAAATAAACAGTAAATGCAATTTCTGTTTGCAATACCTAATTTATACATAGTGTAGCATCTTGAGGGTTTGCCACTACATTATTATATGTATTAGTTTCTTGATTTTTTTTGTCCTTTATACCTTCATAATGTATGTCCTTTTCTAGGGTGAGGTGGGCAGATACTATTTTAAGCTACTCACTGTTTCTGCTCCTTCTTTAACAATTACAAAAACTTAACCTCCATAAGCAGCTACCCATAATTTTTGTTTTTGAAACTGAAAACCTTAATTTTTAAATTTTCTCCTACTTCTCTGTTTTAACCAAATCTAAAACCCATTCATCTATTTTGCAAAGTCCCGCTATAATGAGGATCTTAAGTGTCTTTGGATGAAAACACATTCGGCCTTGAGTTGGAACGGCGTGCTTAATTTGCTGCTTGTAATTCGATCTGATTTCAAACAGCAGTAATTGCTGTCCCGTCCCGCTCGTTATGGTGAGTTTTGTAATATGACTCCCGTAATGACAAATCACTTGTAATACCATTTTAAATTCTGATTGTTGGATTTAGAAGGGAGATGTTTCAAGTTTGAACAAAATGTCCTCATTAAAACCATATTTTTAACGTAGATGCCAAAAAAAAAAAAAACCCGTTGGTTTGTAGAGGTTGTTTTTAAAGATCTAAAGGTATCAGACTGTGTAGTTATGACTTAACGGCTTATGTGTTATTGGCTAAACAAAAATCCCCAGCAAAATGATAAAACATGTCAACATGGCTTGTTTGTGGATGACAAAGGAAACGATTATATTCAGTCTTCAAGTCACAGGTGAAAAGATAGAAAAAACCTGATGCTCACTTGTCTTATCAGACACATATTTAACCCTTCTTTTAGTTTTGTAGGTAGATTAGTAACTCATTTCCCCTTGAAATGCAAATGTCTTTCTCAATTCTTCTCAAACATTTTGCTCCGTCTTTCCCTGTGTCTAATTATGGCAACCCCCTTATTGTATATAACAGATCATGTTGATTGTCCACCAACCTTGAATGATAAAACTGCAAAGTGACTTGGTTTCTCTTTGTGTTTGTTAGGACTGCGGAAGGTCGGGAACGGACATACGATCACACCACCTACGGACATCACGAGCGACCTGGTAGCAGCTTCGACCGTCAACGGCACTATGAAACAGACTATTACCGTGACGCAAGAGAGAGGACTCTTAGCAATGCTGGAAGTGGGTCTGGCACCACTGGTGGAAGTAGTACAACTGTGCCGTCAGGTGTCAGTGGAACTATAGTTGGCCCCGTTCCTGGAAACACGGGAGCCGGCGGATCGGCTGGGGCGTCGACGGGAGGGAGCGCGGGATCTGCTTCCAGCGGGGTCGGCTTCTACCGCTCCCACAGCAGGAGTCCATGTCGGTTTGAGGCACCAGAGCCTCGCTATGAGTCTCGTTCCAGGGAACCGTTTACTTTGGCCAGTGTGGTTCACAGGGACCTGTACCGGGATGACCGGGGACGGCGTGTGGAGAGGTCATACCGCCACAGTCGCAGCCGGTCTCCACACTCGACACATTCGCGAAATCCCTCGCCTCAGAGACTGGTGACTCAGACTACTCGTCCTCCACGTTCCCACAGTGGGTCAGGATCTCGCAGCCGCTCATCCAGCTCAGACTCAGTCAGCAGCACCAGCAGCAGCACGAGTGGCAGGTGAGTGAATTATACAGTCAGATTTTTTTTAAAATTTTATTTCCGGTGTGAAATTATTAAGTTCTATGCATGGAAGTAAACCAAGATAATAAGTGTTTTATAGGAACTCAGTGAAAGTTGTATTTCCTCATTAAATGCCTTCATCAGCTATGTTGACCTCAAGAAATTGTGCAACAACTTTTTTAAGTATATACCACATTTTCAAATAAGATTGTGCAAGATGTCTAAAAATGTAATTCCTGCCAGTGGTGGAGATCTCATCTATGTCAGGATGCTGCTTAAGATTAATTTTGCAAAAACAACTGGTGTTTTTTATATACGTGAGCATTTATTTGACAAATTTTTGACTTAAAATGAAAATTGTAGCATTTTGGCAAAGTGATTTATTTATTTTGTAGTATATTGGTTTCCAAAAGTAGAAAGCAAGTATTGACTAGCATGGGCAGATTTAGAACATATGTTTTTTTTTTTTTTGGTTGATCAAGAGGTTACAGACTCTTTACTCCTAGTGACAGGTTTGGTTTTGTCATAGTGAATGAAGTGCACATTACATGCTGGTATTCATGGCCCCCAATCTCTCCACATTTCCATACCCAAATCGCCACATGCCACATGCTGTAATATCAGCAATTAGCAATATATTGCGATAAGAGCAATACAATAGCTAAATGCTGTAGAAGACAATATTTGCACAGTAACGACATATGCCAAAGCTTGTGCCTTACGAAGCATATGACTTTATGTTATTTGTATGCAGCCTGGATATGACGATGAGTGATTTAAGACAGTAGTGTCCAAAGTTGGTCCTCAAAGGCTGGCATCCTGCATGTTTTAGTTCTCTGCCTGATGGTAGCAACAACCTCCCCAGCATGTCAGTTCTTCTTTAGCCTTCTAATGAGTCAACATTTGATCCAGGTGTGTTAAAGGATAGAAGTCCTCATAGGGCAGAACATTTGGAATGATAACGTTGCCCTTCTCCGCATTAACCACTGCCACTCAGAGCCTTGGACATAGCATTACAACAAGTGAGAAAAATACTGTTGTCATTCTTTTCTAAAAGCTACGGTATCAAAAATGCAATTCTTTGGTTTTTACAGAGTGTGTACAGGCCTTTTATAAAAACTAATTCTACTTGTGAAAACTGAAACGAATAACTTTTTGTAGATTTCTTCCCTGTTATGTAGAGATTGGATTGGCTTATTCTACTCTGACTACAAATTATCTAAAACACAGTTTGGGATTTCTGAAACCTTCCATGACGTCAAGGTAAAGGGGGATTCTTAGCTTTGTCAGCCATCACGCCAAAATGACATATCATTCTTGTGTCATTATACTCCTACTGGAAATGGCTGAATAAAGCATAAAACTGTATTTAGTGGTAGCTAGACAATTAGGGTTTACATTTATTTTCTAAATGTATTTTTAGGCTACTTACCAGGCCTAAAAATAAAATGTGTAATATTTGCTTACCGTGTATTTAGGCAGCCACACATTACATGGTGAAAACTGAAATCCAAAACAGCAGATTTACTGTTGTACTTAGATTATGAGGGTTATTTCTGATCAGCAATTGCAGACAAAGTTCAAATTTAGCCAAATGATTTACTGCTTTTCCAAAGCTTTAGAGTTTCATGTGTCCAACAGCAACCATAGCAACGTTCCCATTTCCTGTATTCAATCATTTCCGAGGAGCAGTCACACAAATATTACACACCATTGTCCTGCAGGTAATGGATTTTATATTAATCGGCAGAAGTGTTCAGTTGGTGATGCCGACTCATTTCACCAGTAGTTGTATTCCAAATGGGGTCACGCAAGAAAAAGTGAAGGCACCCTGAGGTTTGATTAATGCTTCTCTTCAGGTGCTCTGTCTGCATGTTAGAACATTTATTTGAAGGAACACGATACTGCCTGTCACAAAACACACACACACCCACACACACACAGCCATTTTGTTACTTATATTCAAAATTAAATTTTTCTTCTAATTTAAATTGTTGGTAAGATTGTCCCCATCTGCGTTAAGTGGTTGTTGGCTTCAAAGGAGGGAAAAGGATCTTTTTAAGTGCTATAATGGCTCTCTCTCTGTATCATAAATATTTGCATACTGCTAAAGTCCACTTAGATTAGCCAACGTCGATTTATGCTTTTACTTAGCTTGCCTGATGGGGGTGGTTTTTGAGAGCAGTGGACCACGACTTTTTAAAACCACCATAAAAGACGACCCATTTACCTCTTTCTAGTACTTTGTGGTAAATCCACTAAATGCTTCTCGTCAATTGCTGAAGCACTTTGTGAAGAATTATGACGGAGGTTATTACAACTAGGAAATTTAGTATTCATGTGGCAAACACTGCAGTAGATTGCAATAAAAATAAATTAAAGCTGTTTTGTTCAATGTTATTTTAGTGCTACAATTAAAATGTCCTGCATCACTGAGTAATTATTCTCAATCTTGTGAATTTAAATTCTTAATCTGGGCATTTGCGTTGAGTTCTGTTTCTTTCACTGTCATTATGACACCTCTAATACATTTTACTAGGCATAAATATAAAGACTAAAATCATAGTAACACCGTTTCATGGGAAATGACTCTATTCAGCTCCTCTCCAGTTTTTTCTTTGACTGCATCGCCTTTGGACGTGGCTTTGAACGACGTGTAGCGACACATGTGGTTCGTCCAGGAAGTGCTGCAGGGAGACTATTGGGAGATGGCCGCTGTATTTTTCGCACTGCCTACCTCTGTGTGTGGGTAACTGCAAGCCCCCCACCCTCCCACCCTCTCCGTGAGATCCAGTTGGAACTGGAAATTTCTGGCCAGTGCTGGCTGCCTGCCCACTCCCACAGGCCAGGCTCCGTCAGCAGCACTTCCGGGAGAGTCTGAGCGCAGGAGGAGAAAGTGAGAAGGACACAAACAGCAGAGGGCCTAGAAAGCTGAGACAGACATGGGAATAGTCTGAGTAGGTGCATGAGGCAGGCAGAAATGTGCAACTGTGCCATTTTTTCCCCCCTGCTTCACGGATTACAAGATGCTCAGTGAAATAAAGAAGAAAAAGGTGTGCAATAGAGGATGTTTTTTTGGGGGGCCATTTTCAGTAATTCCTGCATTGCAAGAACTTTCCCGACATCTTTATGTTTAATCAGAAATTTGGGTGCTTTGTTTTTCACATCATTTTTAGAATTCAGAGAGAAGAAGCATTTTTTTTTGTCTTTGAGTCAATTTCACAAAATGATGTCATGCCATTTTGACTTTGAAATATAAAACCGTAAACAAATATTCCTTTATGTTTTACAACACATCCCAGCAGTTTAAGACATGGTGCCCTGTGTTCCTTTTTGAATCTGTCCTGATAAAACCATCTGTAGCTGAATTTCATTAATACTCAGTGAGACCAGTCCAGGGTGTGTAAAAGACACGAGTTGACTCATGGAAATTGACAGCGGTGCTTTCAGGGTTTTACAAATAGACTAAACTGTATTGATTTTTTTTTTTTTGCTGAACAGGAATAAAAAAGTTCTTATTGTCATGTGTTTAGTTTCATTTATTGAAGTAACACTTAATAAAAGTACACACCAATTCTCAAAAAATGTCAACATAGGGTCAGTTACAAAACAACGTAAATTAAATGCTGCTGATTTCCATTCAACTCTGTTGCAGTTCTATCCAGCAAAGTCAGATTTTAATCAAACTCACTTTAGTGTGTCCTGTTATAATCCATCTCCGTAGAGTCTGTTTCAAATTGATACAAAATAAGATTTTGTCTGTCTAATGAAGCCGGCAGATTGGATTGAGTCATTTTTTTTTACTTTATGTTCTTGCTTTGCTGCAGTGATTCTAGCAGTAGCTCGAGTGATGACTCTCCGGCCCGTTCAGTGCAGTCTGCTGCTGTCCCTGCACCCTCAGCTCTTCCTTTATCCTCCCTTGACAAAGACGAACCGCGTAAAAGCTTTGGCATCAAGGTCCAAAATCTTCCTGTGCGCTCTACAGGTAGGTAATGTTGTGTTGCCACAATAAATAAAACCTCTTTTTTTATGTGGAATAATGTGTAATACGTAGTCTTGTGTTTGGAAAACATAGCTATTTGCCACAATTAAGACATTTTTAACTTGTGTCATGTTTAAATGTGTCTGCTACAGATACAAGCCTCAAGGATGGTTTGTTCCATGAATTCAAAAAGCATGGAAAGGTTACATCTGTGCAAATCCATGGGGCTTCAGAGGAGCGTTATGGACTCGTCTTTTTCCGCCAACCAGAAGATCAAGAGAAAGCGCTTTGCGCCTCCAAGGGGAAGCTGTTTTTTGGAATGCAAATTGACGTCACAGCCTGGAATGGTCCCGGTGAATTTTCAGTTTGACCTGCTATGCAAAATAAAACTAAAAACAGAAAGTTTAAAAAAATCTAAGTAACTCATACACCTTTCTGTCCTTTCAGAGACAGAAAGCGAAAACGAATTTCGACCCTTGGATGAGAGGATTGATGAGTTTCATCCAAAGGCCACACGGACATTATTTATTGGAAACTTGGAGAAGACTACCACTTACCATGACCTGCTAAACATCTTTCAACGTTTTGGAGAAATAGTGGTAAGTTTTTGGGTTTTTTTGCAGTAAGAAGCTCAGCAAAATAGTTATTTACTGACCGGTGTGTTTCTTCACGGTTCCCCAAGGATATTGACATTAAGAAGGTGAATGGAGCCCCACAGTATGCCTTTCTTCAATACTGCGACATTGCAAGTGTTTGCAAAGCAATGAAAAAGATGGATGGCGAGTACCTTGGTAACAACAGACTAAAGGTGAGCCTAATGGTGACTTAATTTTGCAATTTTAGTATGTTCCTGCTTCATCCCAAATTCCAACTTGATATTTTATCTTATTTCTTCCAGCTGGGGTTTGGAAAGAGCATGCCCACAACTTGTGTTTGGTTGGATGGTCTGGCTTCAAATACAACAGAGCAGTTTCTCACTCGCCATTTTTGCCGCTATGGGCATGTTGTCAAGGTAAGCATGTCTATTTTTGTACTCTACTGCCGCCTTTGTGATTTGTGTACATCTAAATCTGTTTCCCCGGTGGCTTACAGGTCGTACTTGATAGAATGAAAGGAATGGCCCTTATCCTGTACAACAACATTGAATACGCCCAAGCAGCAGTCAAAGACACAAAAGGTTGGAAGATAGGGGGCAATAAAATTAAGGCAAGTGGAAATATAGCTGTGTTCGAAACTCATTTTCTGGACTTATCTCCAGATTTGTTGACTAATTTTGCATCTGGATTTTCTGTTTTCGTCTTCAGGTGGACTTTGCAAATCAGGAAAGTCAGATGGCGTTTTATCGTGCAATGCAGGCGTCTGGGCAAGATATTCGTGACTTTTATGAGTTTCTTTCTGAAAGAAGGTTTGCATCTTTTTGTTTTTTGAGACAATTTGACTTCAGTACCGTTTCACCCTCAAAATTAAAACAGATTTTTTTTGTTTCTCTTGACAGAGATGACAGACGAAGCCAATATGAGTTTCAAACAGAAAGACAGTATTACGAGAACGTTCGAACACCTGGGACCTATACGGATGATCCACGGCGGAAATACCCCGCCAGAAGTCGAGAGTTCTATACTGAATGGGACCCATATCAAGGAGATTATTATGATCCACAGTACTTCGAGGACCCAAGAGAGTATCGGGAATACAGAGCTGATCCTTATGAGCAGGACATTCGCAAATACAGCTACTTGCAACGAGAGCGAGAAAGAGAGAGGGAGCGCTTTGAAACGGATCGTGGTCGTGATCATGCAAGAAGGACCATCGAGCGCAGCCAAAGCCCTACTCACATCTCCACTCGACGTCCTGTCAGCCCCACCGCATCGCCTTCGCTCTCCGAGAGAATACCAAGTGACTCAGACAGGCGAATTTGTTGTCGATCATCTGACCGAAGTGGCAGCTGCAGTTCGGTTTCCCCACCCAGATTTGAAAAACTGGAAAAGGCACGTGCCGAAAGATATAATAAAACTGATAAACTAGAGAAGGATCGTGTTTTTGAAATTGAAAGAGCGGGTCTGGTTGAAAAGGAGAAGAGAACGGGGCGAAAAGAGAGAGGAGATAAAGAAAAAAGCGAGAAGCAAAGGCTTAAGAAATTTAAAGTTGCATCACCTACAACGCTAGAGATAGAACCAGAACTTGAAAAAGACACTAGCCCCGAGTCTGGACTACGGAGTAAAACCAGTAAAACCTCAAAAGAAAGCTCCAGCAAAGCAAGGCTAGATCTTCTGCCTTGTGTAGTGCAGTTAACGCGTGTCAAAGAAAAAGAAGGAAAATTGATTGGTCATGCTGTCCAAGAAAAGCAAACATTGAGGGCTGGCAGTGACAGTCCTAAATTGGCATCGCCCGGAGCTGACCAGAGAAGTCCTACATTCCGCTCAGAATCGTCCAAAGGTGACAAGCATGGGAAGATGCCTAGAGAAAAAAATATACACAGCTTAATAGAGATTGCTGAAAAGGATGGTAAAATCAAATCCAAAAAACATGGGAAGTCTGAGTTTGGATTTGATAACAGTGTTTCTCTGGATGTTGATCGTTTAGCTGCAAGAAAGAGGCGATTTGAAGAGTCTGTGAGAACCGATCGACAAAGGAGATCTAATGAAGAAGACACTGGTAGAGCTGGACTTTACAAACTGTGGAACAACACAAAGGAGACAGGATTGGAGAAAGTACTTTTGATAAGAGGGGTACATAAAAAAGAACACAAGGATAGAGCTGTCTGTGTGGTTTCAGTAAGCAGTCCTAAAGATGGGCGGGACTGCGAAGGTCTGCCTCTGGAGGGGCAATCACATTTTGGGGAGCTGCTTGAAGATTCTACATCACAACAGAACTCCCCCTTCCTTAGAATGGATTTGGAGGCTCTAAAAAGGGAAAACGGCTCCAGTCTCACAAAGATATCAGATGACGGCAGCTTTGATATGGATGAATTAAAAGAACAGAAGCAGGTTTTGTCTGAAAATGAGGAGGGAAGTGCAAAGTGCAGAGACTATGATGGAGATGAACATTGTGTGAACATTAACCAGTCTGTTTGTGCAAAACAAATTGAGCAAGATCGATGGCTTCAATCCAAGCTTAGGGATCCTGATAAAATGGCCAAGTTTGGAAAGTCGCCAAACAGTGAGGCTTGTCATTCGGAAAAAGAGTATATCCTGCATGATGTTGGGAAAACAAATCTGGACATTGCCCACGAGGACTTCTCTTCTAGTAAACGAAAGAAATTGGAGAATTTTGAACATGAGGTCCTGAAAGTAAAACGAGAGCATGACTTTCCAAATTCCCAGGAATTCAATAAAGACATCTACAGCATGTCGTCTTCTATAGGAGCTGGTCCGTCTTCAGAAAACGAAGATGATGAGACTTCCCGCATTTGTCTGTTAATTACAAAAAAGGAACAAAAATCGTCTCCAACTGATGAAAGCTATTCACGCACAGAATCCTTAAAAAATCATTTCAGCCTGACAGCCAGAAATTTACAGTCTTCTAACAATGCACACCCGAAGCTGAAAACATCCTTACTTGGATTTGATGATGACGTAATGCCACACTGGGAGAGGAGAATGAAGTCAGATTCTCTCAGAATGGAAATGACATTCCCAAATGATACTCTAAAACGGGAACATATTTGCAAACGCCTTAGTCAGGACTTAGAACCAGGAGAGTTGCAGTCTGATTCAGATGACGATGGAGACAACAAACACATTTCTCACAAACCAAGCAGTTCTTTGTCTTATATCCTCAGGGATCGTGATGAGAGAATGACTGACCTCAAGCTTTCAGGCTCCTTGGAGAAAAATAAGTTTTACTCATTTGCATTAGACAAAACTATAACTCCTGACACAAAAGCACTCCTTGAAAGAGCCAAGACTCTGTATTCCTCAAGGGAAGATAATTGGTCTTTTCTCCCCTCACGCTTTCCAGTGTCTCATAGTTGTTCTGAAAAAGACAAGGCAGTGCTAGCTCCACGCCCTATTCCTTCTTGGTACATGAAAAAAAAGAAGATCCGTACTGATTCTGTGGAAAAATTGCATGATAAAAAGGAAGAACTCAAGCCACAGGACCAAGAACGTCAGGAATTATTTGCCTCTCGTTTCTTGCACAGCTCCATCTTTGAACAGGATTCACGTCGACTGCAGCGTCTTGAACGTAAAGACCAAGACTTAGAAACCGGAAGTAGTAGGCCTTTTATCAAGGCTGGTGTTATAGAGACACATTCAGAATCTGGAGGAGCTGATATTCCAACAGAGCCTATCGTGCTTTTCCATAGTCGATTTTTGGAGCTTCAGCAGCAAAAAGACAAGGACCACAATCTACCTGACTCTGAAAGTGACCCAGTATTGTTGGAGATGAAAAGAGATGAAACTCTGAGCTGTGATAATGTGATATCTGACAAGGAACCAGAAGCTCCCCTAAAGGCTCGTGACAAATCACCTAGCCCCCCAATAACTATAAAAATGTCATCATTCCTCCCTTCCCCCAAGGAAACATGCCTAGCAGAGAAGGAAGCTTCAGATCCATCCACAGATCAATCAGTGCCAATTGTCAAAGAAGAAAAGGTTGAGCCATCTCTTGAGATATGCCCATCTCATTCCCCCCCTGTAAATATGATCAAATTAGCTGCTCCTGAGGTACCCATAAACCTCACACTTTCAGTTTCCGAACCAGAACCTGAAACAGAGTTAATTGAACCCAAAACAGATGGGGATAATAGTTTGGTGGCTGAACATGTTGTAGAAGATAAGCATCACACACCTGTTGTTTCCCCAAGTGCCTGTGAAAAAGAGACAATGGAATTTACTTATTCTGATTGTTCAAAGATAGAAAAACCCTCAGAAGTGAGTAAGTCAGAGCCTGAAAATGAAAGCCAGACCATGGAAAGCTTTGAGGACTCTCAAAAAACTGAGACAGATAGTGAGCCGTGTATGCCAGAACTAGAGGCTGAAGTGAAACCATTACCTACTCGCAGACAAACTAAGGGTAAAAGGGCCAAAACCCTTTCTGTATTACGTACGACACAACCAACCAACATTATCAGCAAGGAAAAACCTGCGACACGGAAAAGTGAACGGATTGACCGAGAGAAACTCAAAAGGGCATCGTCTCCTAGAGCAGAAGCACCTAAATTATCATATGAATCTAAAACTACATCCAAGTCTCCAATACATGCATCTGATTCAGAACAAAACCTTGAGTCGAGTTTAATTGTTGGGAGAACACGACGAAGGAACGTGAGGTCAGTCTATGCCACTCTACATGATGATGAACAAGCTGGGAAGGAAGTAACAGAGTCCCCCCGTTGCATGCGCAAACGAGCAGCCGACAAAGACCAAATACAACAAGAGGTTCAAATTTCTACCAATACTAGGCGGGGACGCCCGCCTAAAAGAGGTGTCAAACGAGTTGCAGATATATCACCAGTAAAAGGGGATCAGAAGAAAACAGTGGAAGCAGACACAGAGGCCAGAGAGGCATCAAATACTGCAGAAGTTGTGAAAACCTCTGAGGGATGGCGTTCACCTCGTACACAAAAAGTCCAACAAACTTCACTGACTTCCTCCACTCCAAACAAAAAGGGAAGTAGAATAGACAAATCATCTGGGAACAAATTTGTGTCAGCAGAACAAGCTGATCCATCAAGCAATGATGAATTAGCTAGCTCAGAACCCACTGGCAAGTCATCGGACAGGGCAGAAAGTGAAAGCTCACCCTTGCTCAGAAAAGAAAAAGATACAAAAGATTTTGTTGAAAAAATATCTGTTGATCCAGAATTTGACATTGGTGCCTCTGAAAGGAGTAAACAGCCTGAAAAAATTTTAAAAGTTAAAACACCAAGGTTAAAACGAAATACTAAACAGATAACTGAAGACAAATCACACACTCTGAAAAATCTAGAAATCCGCGTAAGCGTTGATGACGTAAAAAGCCTTCTTCGCTCTGAAGATCTCGAGTCAGATACGTTTGCAGCTAATATTACAAAAGGCAAGATTATAGTAAAAGAGAATGAAGAAACAAGGGTGGCAGACTTTGCAAAAGATACCAAAGAAATTACTACACAAGAAAATGAAGACGAGCTATCAGAATCTGAACCTCCTGCTGATCCAGCTGCTGTTCTTTTAGCACGACAGATGGAACTGGAGCAGGCAGTTGAAAATATTGCCAAACTTACAGTTGACCAGCCTCCAAGACCTTATAAAGAACCACCCCCTGGTCCGCCTACTGCATTGCCCCCTGTCATAGTGGAACCAGAAGTTGAAGTTGAAGATGAAGAGGAGAAGCGAGAAAATCCGGCAAGTGAAACAGAACTAGCTGCTGCTATTGATTCCATCACAGCTGAAGAAACCTGTGGGGATGCAGATGGCTTCACGGCTGCTCCTACTTACTCTGCTCTTGTTCCTACACCGGAATCTGTAATTTCTTCCTCATCCTCCTCCAATGACATCATGGAACCGGAAACACACATGGCAATCAATAATATCCTTGCTGGAGACTTGGATGACGACTCTCGAACCTCAAGCCCAAAAGCATCAATGACAGAATTGAAGACAGCTGATGAACCCATTCTTCTTGGTACACCCAAGAAGACAATTAAATCTAGAGCCAGAACCCCAAAGAAGTCAAGAAATCGTAAAGGTCCAGCTAGCAGAAAGGGGGACACTGCTGATGAAGTCTCTCAGTCAGAGCCCTCACCCATAAAGTTACCTGAGTCAATTCCAGAAGATCCAGAAACAGACTCAAAAGCAGTGACTGTTACAGCTGCAGTTTCTGCAGTGACTTCTGTGGTCACTGCCGTTGCAACGTGTAGACGTGATGTTACAAGTGCTATAACTGTAGACAACCCCAAAGAGGCAGAACAGCCTGAAGTGGAACAGCCTGTTCCTAAAGAATCCGCCTTTCATTTAGGCACAAGCAGCAGTTCTGTGACTAAAAAGCCTCTCCAAACAGCAGAACCAAGTACTCCTACCTTCGGCCCTGCTAATTCATCACCAGTTTCCCAGCTTAGTGTACCCCTGTTGCGACCTGCCAAAATGCCACTTTCTCCTGACTGGCCTCAGCGATCTGAAGAAAGCAGAATCTATGTTAATCCTTCCTGTCATGTCACAGTAGTAACTCCTACGATACCTCCATCAACTGCACTTGGATCGCCTGCAGCAAATCCTCCAATGCCCCCTGACACCAAGGCCTCTGACATTGATCCAAGTTCCAGTACCTTGAGAAAAATATTAATGGAACCTAAATATGTGTCTGCGTCAAACAGCAATTCTATAACTACCACTGTGGTATCATCGGCACTGTCGGATCATTCAAGGATGTCAGAGAATGAAAATCCCACAGACACACTTGTTTCAAGACATTTAAATTCTGAACAAAGACCACCTCTACCTCCCAAGTCACTGCGCCATAAGCCAGCCCCCCTCACAGAATCCCAACAGAACTGTGGGGAAAAGAAACCGCATACAATTATGTCTCCTACTACCTCAGTCATAAGTAGAATTCCAATGCCTTATGATACAGAAGAAACTCCACGAATTTCCCTAAGCAATCGAAGCATTGGCATGACGATTCCGAAACAGAAATTTAGATCAAACTCCAATGAGAATAACCGCTGTCATAATGTGGAGATAGCAGAAGATGTTTCTAGAGGGCGGTCTGTTGTTGAGCCGACTCCTTACCATACAGGTTCTAGCCCTGGCTTGAGGGTAAATACATCAGAGGGTGTTGTTGTTTTAAGTTATTCTGGTCAAAAGACAGAGGGACCGCACAGGATGAGAGCCAAAATTAGTCAAATCCCTGAAGCCAGTGCTGGTGATATAGAGTTTCAACAGTCTGTGTCCAAATCCCAGATAAAGCAAGACCCTATCATCACATCATCTCAGTCACCTAACCCCAAAGTTTCTTCAGCTCCTACTGGTTATGGGCACCCTGGAGTCCTTTTAACCAATCAGTCTTACAATTCTCAACCAGTTATTTCCAGTATCAAGCAAGATGTTCATGGATGCGACAAGTCTGAAGCTCCCTATCATACAACATCACCAGGTGTGGTGAAGATGTTCCAGTCGCCTGTTAGTTCCTCTCAAGTTTTGATGTACAATCAAGCTGTAATCCAGCAGCAGCATGGCAAAAGAGGGCTAGTGACAGATACATTAACAAAAAAGATGGACATTAGCAAAGCTGTTCCGCAGTCTAACTTGAGCCCAGTCACGAGTCCACACCACCCATCTATTCCTGTAACACGAATGAGCCCTAGTCCCGGCAACACAAATGATAGGTCTGCTTTACATCTCAAGCAAGAACCTCAGTCTCCACGAACAGCTGGTCATTCCCCTTCACCCTTTGTCAAAACTTGTCCACTAAGCAGCTCTCCCATTGGAACTTCTGTGGTTTTAAGTCATGGTATGCCAACGCTGTCTACATACCCGTCCAGCATGCATCACTCCCATCCAGAACAGTCCTCTGTCATAATGCAGCCTCACAGTGTCACTCAGTCGTTAGCTCATGAAGCCAGAATGAACAACGCAACAATGCCAGGGATAAACTATGGAAGGCGAGGAGGCTGCCTACCTTCTCCCCACCCAGGATCTACAAAGAGCTCAAGTACACCACAGCCTGTTATTCGAGATATGGTTTTGCAGTCTCATTCAAGTCCCCAAAGGTCAATGTCAGGGAGTGGTGGCAGCAGTGTAAGTGAAGAAGAGCCAAGACACTTTAACCAAACTCTTAGTCGACCTTCAGTTCCCCATTTACAGTCAGATGTAATGGTGGTTCACAGTGACCACAGAGGGCTCCACCCAGGCATCCGCATGGACCAGTACAGCAGAGAAATTCACCAGCGCATACTCCTGCACCAGCAACTAGGAGAACAGGCATCTGTAGAAGCACGGCAGTCTCGCAACTCAGAAATCGCAATAACATCTCCAAGCAACATCTCTGGACCTTCAAGAAGTCCAATACTGGTAAAGAGCATTGAATTCTCACCAAAAGAGCCTCTCAAATCACCAGAAGGAAAGCTAATGCATTTGAGCCCCAACGAAAGTAGAATTAGAGGAGTCCATGCATCCAGTCCTGTTTTAATGTCTTCTCACCCCCATGGAGTTCAACTAATGCATCCAGGAGGAGCAAGCTCCTTTCCAGTATATCGAGACATGCGGGGCTTCCCTTCCCAGTTTCCAGGACACAATCTGGCGAACCAGGGCATTTCATCTACACAGGTAAGAAACATACCATGATTTTACCATGTGGTAATTTCTGAGGATATTTTTACAGTCAAACCAGAATTGTGTACTGATCTTTGAATGTGATTTGAATTTTTCTTATCAGATCCCGGCGGAGCATGAGTTGGGAAACCGGAGCAAAATATCTCAGTCCCATGGAGGAGGAAGTGATTCCACACCTGAAAGCCCACATCTCCGTCACACTACCTCTTCTGAACCTTCACACATTTCTCGAATATCAGGAGAAACGATCTCTCCATCATACCAGTCCCCCTTGATGTCGCCCATGGGTCTCACTCACAAGCCAGATATGTCTCTACAGAAAGGCCCTCGCACCTTCCTCCTTACTCCTCCGCCAACAGTACCCCCATCAAGTTCACAACAGCCACGACATGATACCAAGCTGGAACATTCCGGACATCGGTCAATTGACATGGTGCAGCTTTTGAAAGTAAGAGAATTATATGACCCATCAGTATGTTTGTTAGAGAGAGATAGTGTAAGAAGGAATAAGCAGAGCACTTAAAATAGACTTTCTACACTTCCTGTTCTTAGCTGTCATCAATTTCAACATAGGGAACATGAGACAACATCACACCATGTGTGAGAGACAGCAGCATCTGTATAAAAAATAATGTTATCATTTTAAAACAAAGAGGAAATGAATATTTTGAGTTCATTGTCTAACTTTAGAGGATAGCTCAATTAGTGAGGTTAGAATTACTAAAACGGCAATCTATTTTAGCTCTGACGTTTTCCAACTTTCCAAATTAAGCATGTTCCTTTGCAGACAGAGCTTGAACTCTCAAAAGGATAAAATATAGCAACTTTGCTGTAGTCTTTTCAGCCTTCTTGTTGTCTGCTAAAAGTCTTGCTCTCTTTCAGCATGCCTTTTATTTTTTCTGTGTTCCTGCTAACGTCCTTTCTAAACACCTCACTGCTGTTGAAAATGGCTCACTCTGACCCATCAGAGTGGTCATTAACAATGACCACACTGAAGAGTATAGACCTGCCAGCACTTGTGTGTCATGCATTCACAGATCTTAGATAAGATTTGAGTTTGCAACTCGCCGGTCAGATTTCTCTGTGCCATCTCAAGTTATCATCATATACAATTATTTTTGGTCTGAAGCAAAGGAGAAGCTATGCTTACAATAAATTTCTGTTTTTTAATTTTTTGCAGAAATATCCTATAGTTTGGCAAGGACTCTTGGCGCTGAAGAACGACCAGGCTGCCGTCCAGTTACACTTTGTGTCTGGAAACACCATCCTGGCTCAGCGCTCCCTCCCACCCCCAGAAGGAGGATCTCTTCTCCGTATTGTCCAGAGGATGAGGCTTGAGGCTTCCCAGTTGGACAGTGTGGCACGCAGAATGACTGTGAGTACCTTATTATTTTAGCTGAGTGCCAGCAACATGGATGAATGAATGAAATACATGTGTCACGGCCTTCTAGGTTCCAAAGCCAAAAATTTCCACCAAAGGCCTCGGGGTGGTAACAGGTGGTTTGGTTCTTGCACGCACTTCCGACTTGATTGTTTGAAAATACAAATATATATGCTTTATTTCTTGAAAGAATGTAGATGAAACAATTGCTAAAAATCTCTTACAACTTAACGTAATCTTCAAGATCAAAAAGTGGTCAAATTTTTTTTTTTACAAAAACCTCTCATCTTCATGCCAGACATTTGCCAAGCAAAAGGACCACCCGGTGTGTTCTTAATCACTTAAATTAATGGGAGGGTCTACTCTAAAGGTTACCAAAGTCATCTAAACAATTCCAAATGTAAAACTTAATTAAAGGTTTTTGTTCTAACCTGACTTAAGTATGTTCTAACTGTCCAAAGAAAAATTAAATGGAAAGAAACAACAGTTTTCAAAATGCAACATAAATGGCCACACCATGGATCACATAGAGTCATAGAACATAAATCTGTCATAAGTCTGTTGTGATATTTCTTTTTACGTTTAACTGACCCAAGTCTCTTTATGTCAGATGGAAAATGACTACTGTTTGCTCCTGGCTCTACCCTGTGGTCGAGACCAAGAAGACGTCCTTGGTCAAACCCAAGCTTTGAAAAGTGGCTTCATCACTTACCTGCAAGCCAAACAGGCAGCTGGCATCATTAATGTGCCCAACCCTGGCTCTAATCAGGTTTGTTCTTGTTTCAGCTTTTCCTGTCCCTTTTGTCGATATTGTCGCTTTTCCACTCACACTATGTTCATCTCTGCAACTACAGGCAGCTTACGTGGTGCAAATATTCCCGCCGTGTGAATTCTCGGAGAGCCATCTTTCGCGCCTGGCTCCCGACCTTCTCAACAGCATCTCCAGCATTTCCCCTCACCTCATGATTGTTATAGCTTCTGTTTAATTACCTCCATTGTTTTTTTTTTTTTTTTCCCTGAACAATGCCAACACCAGCCCTTTTGGATTGAACCAGTTTGGAACCTGGAAATGCCTCATATTTATGAGTTTGACTTCAAAACATCAACAACAACAAAACATATCTTTCATGGTTTTTTTGGACTCAAGTTTTCTCCTTCAATTCACCAAGTCCTTAAATCACCCTGTGATGATGAATTCCAAAAGCTAGACCTTTTTTAAAGTAGGATGCAAAGGGTCAAACGGGGATTTTTGATGATCATTTTTGGATTACTGTTTTTTCTTTCTGCCATTTTTGGAGGTGTTCTGCATTGCCTTTTTGTATTTCATAACATTCATAAAGCTGTGGATGGAGACCTACAAGTAGGATGTTTTTTTACCTTCATAAAAAGTGATTGTGATTGTTTTTGTTTCTCTTTTTTTTAAAACTTGAGAATTCATTGCACTATGTTGACAAAACTTTATGAACTTTGTACATATTTGTGCATAAATTGATACATGTTATGAATTTATTCTAGTGATCAGTCATGCTTGTGCTAGAGCAAAGAAAGTTATTGCCTACGGAATGATGGAGAATCTTCTCAGCTTCATCAATCACAAAGCTTTTCCTCCGACACCATCTGCAAGTTTCTGCGACATTTCCGATCTCATGTTTCCATCGCGACGTGTTCCCTGCCCCAAGGAACTCATGATGGGATCCGTAGAGTTGTATATTTTACACGCAATGCCTCAATAGGGGACAGTAAAAAAAGAAAAAGAAAAAAAAAAGAGACTTATTTAATTTGTTTCATTTGCGTCTTCTGTACGCCTAAAGGTATTATGGAGAATTGTGAAGCTGTAGATATTGTAAATATTTAAAGACTGAAGCAAAAATGGAGAGACCAAGCAAATTATTTTACAAGACAGATCGTGTTTTCAATGTTTCTTTAAGTATGCTGTCTCATTTTTTTCTTATTTATTTCTGAATCATTTATTGTTTTTAGCCGGGGAAGAATGTGAATCGGAGAGAGTCGGAAGGGGATTTGCAGAGAAAAAAAAAAAAAAAAAAAAAGGACTTTGTGCCAAAATGTCTTGCGAGTGATCATTATGTGCAAGTGTTTGGAAAAAAAATGTGATCTGAACCTATTTTCATATTTAAATTAGTATTTTGCTGTTCAGAGGGCACATTGATTCATTTTTAAATATTTTGTTTATTGACATGATTCTAATACTGCAGTGCTTTTTACACAACGACGCTGCATTTTCATTTGAAGGAACTTTTTGTACTGTAGAGGTTGGTGTTTTTTTGTCTTTCGTCATTCCCCACATTGTCCTGTACTGCCCCCTGGTGTCTGAAACCCATCCCCTTAATATATGGAAGTCTGCATACTAAATTTATTCATGCCACTACTTTGTGTCACTTGTCGTATAGCATGCTTTATTTTCATATCTTAAATTGTAAGGTAGGATCATAAAGACAAAGAATGTGACTTAAACTTGACGTTATGCCGCTAATGGATGTGTTGATCTTCTGTCTCCATCCTTCCTCCTGTCTGTCTCCTAGAGCCAAGCTGTAAATACCCACGTCTCTAATCTGTGCTCCCGTTTAGCTGCCCCCACCACCACCCTCCCTCTCACTTTGCAGTTGTCTTTATTCAGGGTCTTTATTTTTGTTTTGTGAAACAAAACAAAGCAGTCTAAAAAGAGACGGGAGATGAGTGAAACCGATGCTGAAAGTAAAAACCATGCTTGTCAGTTTTGTGGTGTAAATATTTCTACGACTGCAAGCTGAAAACTCTCATGGTTATGTTGAAGGCACTTATAATTTTTGATATACAAATGAAAGAGGAAAAAAAAACCAGTCTTAAAACAGTGATTAATATGAAAAAATGTCTTTTGATCAACCTTCATTTTGAGTGTATTTTGCTGTTCCTCCATGAGGACATTTTAAACTGTAACATAAATGGTTGTTTAACTTACTTCTGAAGATCATTAAATGGTCCATGACTCTGCATTTTTTTTTGTTTTTTTGTGATCCTCAAAAATGGCCCTTTCTGCACCTTTTAATGTAGAGTGCTTTGAAAAGTATTTGCCTTATGTTTTTCTTCTGATTTTAATTTTTATAGATAATCAGAAATTTGCACGCCAGACAAATATGACAAGAAGTAATACGATACAAACTTTTTCATTGAAGGTTTCATCATTTAGTGAAAACAAAAGCTACTCAAACCAATGACCTTATGTGAAAAAAATAATTGCACTCTCAGCTTTTTACCTAGTGTCACCATTTGAGGCAAAAATTGGCATTTTGTCTCCTTTGATAAACGGTAATGAACTGTCCCTCACAGTTTTATTTCGGCCATTTTGTACAGTCTTAACCATAAGTAGCCAGTTTAAGGTAATGCCGCATCATTACAACAGAATTTTATCTTAGACTTTGACTGGGCCACTCTTAAACCATTCCTTTTTCTGCCATTTGGAAGTGGACTTACTGGTGTTCTTTGGATTATTATTCTGCTTCATAAATCAAATAAGCTTCAAGCCGCTATTTAAAGTTTGGGTTAACCCTTTGAGGTACTTTGCATTTTTTTGTTCCCTTAGATCATCAATAAAAAAGTTTTCTCTTTTTTTTTTTTTCAAACAACTTAGTAGTTTTAAAAACAGAGACCTCTACCAAAAGGTTGAGTTAACCCTTTATGGTAAAACTCGGATAAAAAAAAAGACTAAAAGCCTGGTAAAACTGTTACATTCTTTTTTTTCTGGCTAGCTAACAAAGTAGACACAACAGACACCAAATAGTTGTAGCGGTATAGAACCAACTGCAGTTGTGAGGCATCTAAGTCCTTTTATTTCTGGTGATATGCAACAAAGCACTGAGAGCGGGCATCCAGGCACCGTTTGGACACTGAAGTGGCAAGTGTCCAAAGTTGTCATAAAATGAAAATGAAAATGAATGAATGGGCGCAAGAGCTTGAATCTTTTCCTTGGAATTGTATCACCTATCAGGTTGTAACGGGAATCATAATGCCAATAATCCTCCATGGCTGGGAAACTCAAAACATCCGTGAAGAACAGCATTGCAAGGACATTTTCAATCTCCACAGGGCTGCAGTTGATTGCTCAGAAATTGGGGGATCCAGAGTAAAGGTGATTGTGGTGAGCAATATGGTGGATCGTCTCATCAGTGAAAAGTTTCTTGAAATACTGCAAAGGTATCTATTCAGCATCAGGAGCTTCAAATACAGAATCAGGAACACTGAATTCATCAATATCTTCATATCTGCATATCCTGGGAGTGGCATTCTTTGGGTGTGGAGGTTAACAGGAGAGTCAACTGGTTTGATTTTTGAAATGTTTTTCTTTATGCCTCCTCTTACGGGGTCCTGGTTTTGAAAATGGGCTAGTGGTTGGAGTCTCCTCTTCACTCATGGACTCAAAAGAAGTTTCATCTTCCTCTTGTGCAGGATGATAGTCAGGATCTTCTATTTGGTCATCATCATCGCTCAGATCAGAATAGTTCAGGTCGTTCTGGTATCAGAGCCTGAGATTTGTGTATCCTTTCACCATAAAAGGTTTTGCTGTCCATCTAGTATTTGTTGATAAAATTGAAATAGAACAATGTGACAATTTAGGCATATACATCAGCAAAGAGACTGGAATATGTCAGCTTAAGTCAGTAAGTGATATATTAGTAAATCAATCATTTGCTAATGTGTGTTTTTAGAAATTTATTTGACCTTCATAAAAAAAATGTTTTCATTATAATGTTACTATATAGAGTTTAGTAAAACCTTTGACATTGTACTACGTTGAAAACGTATGGTTACCTGCCCAAAACCCCCTGTCTTTGTTAGCATTCTCATCTCATGCAAGCTTCTTGTGAGGAAGGTTCTTGAACAGGTCAAAGCTTTATTGACATAGTGCTATCTAGTGGACTTTTTTCGGTATTGCAGGTGTAAAGTAATTAGTTAAAAAAGGCTCAATAAGGTAAGTCAAGGTAGGTCAAGTTTAATTTATGCCTAAATTAGATATAAGGTCACAAATTATGCTCTACAAATTATACTCTGGTTGACCATAACACTAAAGGGTTTAAGCCAAATGGTGCTTTCAGAAGTCTTTTTGCTTCTTCAACACATCTGAGTCAGATCCAACACATCTAGATGTGAGGCTACAGTTTCCTTAGAGATTCCTTAGAGATCCTTAGAGATTGTAGACACAAACTCCCCAGATTATATCTACAATCTGAGCTGGTCATTCATTTGTTGGATTGGGGAAACATCTAAACCATCATACTGCTACAATCTCCATTAGATTTAGGTTAGATTAGATGTAACGGGTCGCATGCCTTCCAATAAGTTCAACTTTTTTCAGTCCACAGAATATTCACCAAACGTTTTGAGGATCGTCAAGAAGTTTGTTGTAAATAAACTGGCATTTGGATTCCTTCAAATCAGCAATGATTTTTTATTTATTTAATTTTTTTTATCTTGAAACTCTTGTATAGAGTGCTTTAGATGTGCAGTGCTTTAGATGTTGTTCTGGGTTCTTTTGGGATCTTCTAGATGAGTTGTTGATGCTGTCTTGGATAAATTCACCGGAGTCAAACTCTTTCCAGACTGAGACGTCAATCTTTTGCTTTCCAGTCCGATCTTTCAGCCTTGTCTGACAGGTTCTGTTAAAGTGATTTCATCTTATTTTACAGGCCAGACAGTAATCCGGCATGGGCTTGGCTTGTGATTTCCAATAAATCTGGTTAAGTACGGTTAATTTATGTTTCTTATGGCCTGTCTTTTTTTTTTTTTTTCCCTACTTAGGATTAAATAAAATTAAATTATTTTATACATTTTGTATTTACTCAGAGTATGTTTGTCTGATATTCAAATTTGTTTGATGATGCAAAACATCTAAGTTTGGCAATGACTTTGATGTTGAAACTTTTTCACTGTACTGTTTGACACATCTATTTAAAACGTAATAATTTTTGTGCCTCGAATGTTTATGTAATTTGCTACAAATTTCATCGGTAGGTCTTTAGTAAGTATTACCAGACCAGTGCATCACAGTCAGAGCTGCAGTTTCTTCATCTACCAGAAGATGTCAGTATGGAACTGAACAGCCACGTTTCCAGTTTGGGAAGTTTTAGAGCTTCCCAGGTTTGGGAAAGAAATCTACTACCATCTCAGTTTAACTTTAGAAGGTTTTTGGGCAAAATAGACCTGTCTGACCTTAGAAATAATTAAATTATTTAGGAATTTGTGTACTGAACTGATGGTACACAAGTTCCTAAATAATTGAATTATTTCTAAGGTCTGATGGTACACAATAAATAAATGAATAAGCAATGTATATTGACATCTATTAGGTTTGCTCTCCGTAAATGAGACACTCTTCATGAAATCTGAGTAAAAATTGTGAGTTGTACCTTAATGCTGCAATTTAAACCAAATAATTATTTCACAATATAGAAGAAAAAAAACTTCCTTCACTTATTTAAAGAGCACACACTTCTTTATTACTTTCACTCACAATATTCAATTAAAATAACTACTTATTTAATTTAAACTCTTGTTTCAAATGGCATGAACAAAATTTCTGGTCTGATGATGAGTTATATTAAACATCACATTGAATTCTGCTCAAAACCATTTAGTGTGAACAGGATGTCATCCTCAAGTGTTGCAATCTGTCAGCTGCATTAAAAATAAACATTTAACAGTGTGAGTGTAGCTCTGATCCTGTCTCAAGATGGCTGAAGGTAAAAGTGCAACAACTTAAGTTTTAGTTCATTGATACAGTAAAATGTTGAAGGTAAAAGATGAAATTGGTCCAGTTAGTTATAGTTTATATGCCAGGACATATTATCTTAAGAATTTCATTTAGCATTATCTCTTCAGTAAAGGGGCCAGGATCATTTCTACAGGGGCACTGGCCCCCTGTTGGCTCCTGTCTAGAGCCGCTCCTGCCCACAGTCAATGGGAAAACTTGTGGAAAATTCCACAAGTTTAACATAAATAAAGTTGAATTATTTTATTCATAACTTATAAAAACTTTAATATTTGGGATTCTATGTAGTGGGATATAAAACAAAAAGTTGTACAGGGTCCAGTAAAAGTATTCACAACTAGTTAACTTTTTTTTTGTAGTGTAATGTAGGAGTAAAATGACCCACATTTTTTTCAACTGTTTTGCAAACAAAAATTTGAAAAGTTTTACATCCGTTTGAGTTCAGCCTGCTCCCCTGTCAAGGATGCATTGAAATTGAAATTTTGCCTCATCTTTCTTTGGAAAATAGGCCAAAGACTTTCAGATTGGATTGGGAGGATATTTTTGAAGGTCGTTTTCAGGTCTGGCAACAGATTTTAAACTGCATTTAGATTTTGACTGGGACTAGACCATTCTAACACATTCTTGTGATTAAATCAAAACCATTCCACTGTAACTCTGGGCTGCCAGGCAGCGTGGTCTTTTGAAGCCTCTTCCAGCTTTTCCTTGTATCTAAGTCCATATTCTCGTGAGCTACCCTACGAAAGCGTCGTGCTGCTACCTTCACATTTCACTGCAGGGGTTGTGTGTTCAGGGTAAGGCGAAGTGTTAGTTTTTCTCCCACACATAGCATTCTGCATATTGGCCAAAACAAATAATTAGTTCTGGTTTAATCTGACCAGAGGATCTTCCCCTTCATGCCTGCTGTGTCCCCAACAGGGCCTGCTGCGAACTAGAAACCAGGGTTTTCCTTCAACAGGCTTCATTCTTTCTGTTTTCACCAAATCCATTGAGAATTTTTTTTTTCAGGAAGGCCAAATTTGTGGCATGCACAAATAATGGTTTTCCCAGTTAAAACACTCCCATAAAATGTTGTTTTTTTTGCAAACAAGTGTGGCACCTTCTGTTCTCCATAATGTCAAGTGAAGCTAAAAATCAGAGAAAAAAAAAAGAAGTGGAATGGAGCTGACTAACTCGATTTTTAGAGCAGCATTCCTCTGGACTCAAACGAAGCAAGACAAATGAGCATGGTGGCTGTGAAAAGCAATAGTTAGAGACTCATCCTTGCAGGCAAACAGCTCTATGGTTTGGAGAACTTTATGACTGTGGCTTGAATCATTAGGGTTTCCGGCTTCACCCTGCCAAGTCACAGTATCCAAGCTGACAGATTCTCCATAGGGAGGTCTGTGGGAATTTAGCAGCAATTGGACATTTGGTGGTTGGTGCTACAATATTTGTCCTTATTTTTAGCTGTACCCTTTATCCATCCGTCCGTCCATCCATCCATCTTCTTTACACCCTTATCCCTTGTGGGGTCGGGAGGTGCTGTACCCTTTAACGTACAAAAAAAAATAAATAAATAAATATATATATATATATATAAATAAATAAATAATTATAATCAGCGGAAAACAAGTACCTAAATGTTTGTTCCTTCTGTCTATGGTTATAATGGTCTGGACAAACATGGGAGAATTTTAACTAATACATTATCCAGAGTTGAGTTCAGTTATTATTTCCAAATTAAAAGAGGTTTATTTATTATTTTCCCTCACATTCATTTATGTACATGAGTCTGTTATGACAAAGTGCCTGTTAATAATTTGACTGACACTGACTTGCAGTGTTTGAGATGGTATTTCTCAGCGTTTGGGGGAGAATAATCAGCAAACTAAGCTGTTAGCAAACTATTAATCTCAGTTGTTAGCATTCTGCAGTTCTTGATCCGATTCGGCCCAACTGACTTATTTCTCTTCATTTTCCAGGAGTTTCCTTTACAGGCCCATCTGCCTCAACCTTAAACAAACAAACAAAAAAACCCCTGAAAAGTGGCACTGCATACAGTCCTGTACACGCCATTGAAACATGGTGGTGGCAGCATCATTCTATGGGAACTGCCCTTGTTCAGTGTGAACACCGAAACTGGACAGAGCTAAACACAGCGCAGTCCTAGAGGAAAACCTGCTAGAGCAATATTTGTTTAGATAGAAGCAAACAAAAAAAGAAACGACAAAGAGAAAGTAAAAAAATAAAAAATAGCCCATTAATCACATTCCTTTTACTTTGCAATTATGCACAACCTTGTGTTGGCCTGTCACGTAATACTCCCAAAACTTTAAGGTCTGAAATATTAAACAGTCCAAGGTGTGTAAATAGTAGTAAAAATTAAGTGAATACTTATGTGATTTAATTATGCAATATTTCATTGTAAGTTACAAAGACCATTTATTTTAATTTAGTACTTTAGTACTTTGCAATTTTTTAAATAAAGCATTTTCTGTAGTTTTTATGAAGACATTTGACACTTTAACACACTGCAATGGTGAGTCGGTCAGAGCCAGCATGGTCAAATCAGAGGTAAAAATCCAGAGGGCAGTCTGAGTCAAAGTTTTAAAGTTTTAACACCCCCCCTCTCCCCCATCAGATCTGATAGATTAGGTCAAAAAGTTTCAGTGAATTGTGAGTGCCTCAGCTCTAGAAAAGCATAGAGGCAGGGTGAAGGCTGAGCTGTGGCCATTTTCTGGATGTTGCCATCATCCCTGGACTGTGGACCTAAAGAAGTCCAACCATAAAAAGTGAGTGATTTATGGCTCCCTGTCAGGCTGGGATGTGGAATGTTAAATGACACCCAGCTCCCAGTGTGAGAAGAGGCAGCTCAGACTGGTAAAATGCAAAGAAGGATCGCATCCGTTCCTCTGTTTTCCCACTGCCGTCCCTGACTGGCTGTTCGTCTGAGAATTTACACTTCAGATGGTGCGGTGCAAAAGACGACTCATGATAATTTGGCCTTATCCATACTTCTACGCTGTTTGCTCCTGGGATTCACAGCCACATGACATTTTTAAAGTTCTTTTTAGCCAGAAAGCTAAAAGAATGTTGAAAATTTGGAGGGTTTTTTAGACATTGATAAGTGCTTGTTTTCTTGTGTCCTTCTGGCAGCGAGCGTGCTGCATTCCACGCTGCTGCTTAGACGTTATTCCTCAGATGAGAATGCAGAGAAAACCAGTGAGTGCTGAAATAATAAAAAATAAATAAATAAAAAATTCTTCTCCACCTTTTGAAAATGTCTAGCATAACTGGACTGCAAACCACGCAAGAAACGTTCCGATGCTTCCAACTTGTGACTCAAGCGTCCAGTTACTGATGCAGAAGATTTTATGCAGTTATGTTGCCCATTAGCATCGTGATGAAAAGAACTCAAGAACACATGTGCTGTATTTGTTTGAGCATTTCGGCCAGTTCAAAGAATGTGCTGAACTTTTCAGATGCTTTAATGTTTTCCACATTTTACCATGTTCCATGTCCTGTTAAAATGACTTCTAGTCCTTTTATTTCACAATTTAATATGTTATCCTTTGTAAAACAACAACAGCAAAAAAAGAATTAAAAAAAAATCCTCAATCTCAGGAGAATAGACCTTCAGGCATTTGATATTTCCTCCTGAAGTTCTTCTTGTTATGTGGCAGAAATATTCAGCCTCAGTCCGTCAATTTCTCTTTGATGAAGAACAGCTTCTGTCTGGACGCTGCAGAAAGTCGAGTGAAAAAAAAGAAAAGAAGTGCTTCGACTGATTGCCTGAATGTTTTCTGTTCTCCACACAAAGAGCCAAATTTATTTCAACCATTAGCTTGTTGGATACCTGCCTGACTGAGGCCCTTCCAGCACATTTACTGAGCTGATTGGTGTCTGATGTCTGGACTGGTATTGATCCCAACGTGTGTGTGCGTGTGTGTGTATGTAGGGGTGTGCGGGGGGATGTGTGTGTAGGGGTGTGTGCGCGAGGTGGGGTGTGTGTGTGTGTGTTCACACGATCTTCTCTCACAAGATCATTTACAACCGATGGCCTCAAATCAAAATGACAAAGATTTGACGATGTGGAGAATAGTGGGAAAGTCTAAACTAACTGTGTGATCAAAACTCTTTTTTAATTTTTTTAAAAATTAATTTTACATTTTGTAATATTACCACCACAAACTTGGATGTTTTTTTGTTTGATTTTCTGGGGCTAGACCAAGGGGTCAGCAACCTTTGTAATTGAAACATCCATTTTACCCTCGGTCTAGCTAAATAAAACTTGTCTCTGGCCGCAAATGTTACATCATCTTTTGAGAAAAAAAGACTGCTTATAATTTTTTGATAAACATCTACGTGTTCTCATGTTTAAAGAACAATCCTTTTATCTCTATTTTAGGATTTTAAAACAAAGAAAGACATACATTTTTTGTAATAAAGTGAGTGGATACATTTTCTTCTAGGGGATGTTATTTGTAAAGAAATTGCTGTAGAAATCCTTTGTTTCCTCTAAATGTTATATATTTTCTATCTAAAGCGCTTAAACTTGAAGTCAAAGTTCTTCTCAGGGAGGACAATCTTGGCCTGTAAAGACGATTGTAAAAAAAAGCAAATACTTTGCAACCTAGCAATAAAAAGATCTGAGAACATCACTGGTTGTTTTGGAGTCATTATTTTCTGAATATTTAGTGCAATTATTCCATCAAAAAAATCTGAAAAACTGCTTAAACCTGCATTTGTTATTATGACTTTATTTAAATAGGTTATTTGGTTCATTATTATTATTATTATTATTATTATTTTTTGCCAAAGTTATTAAGAGTCGCTTGTGACTGCAAACCCCTGGGCTGGACCAACACAGTACAAAATTCAGAAAAGGAAGGGAACTGATTCAAAATTGTACAATTTTACAAGAAAAGTCTGAAAAGGTTATTCTGCCCAAAATAAAGCTGCAGGGTTTTTAATTCTGGAAAACCTGGACACAGAAAAACCCGAAAAGAAAAGAAAAGAAAAAAGTTCTTCTATTGTAGACGGTTTTATCCTTTGGAGATGAAAATGTAATGTTTTCAGATTGTTTTTGATGTTTTTTAGTGAGGTTTTATGAAAATGTTATATTAAGTATGTTGTATAAAAATTACATGTACATGTGATCTAGACATAAAATTTGAAGATACATCTTGCTTCTTTTCTGTATAATTTGAAAACACTCAGAGAGTTCTTGGTCAGCCAAAGTTTTTCCAAATTGTGGTATATTGTGACCCTGTGGTCAGAGCTCACTTACACATTTACTGTCCAGGACTGAACAAAAGGCTTCGAATTATATTCATCTGTTAAAAAATACAGATGAAAAATCCACATTTGTACACATTTTTTGCTTGGAATAGAGATGTTGTTATATTAAAATGCTTACAGCTGCCTATTTTAGTAGCTCAAATACCAAATATACTTTAATAAGCGTTAACAAGCACAGACGTTAACCCGGCCAATAAGCGGTCGTTAGCTGCACCCTTGGGGTACCATTCATCAAAATAAATAATATTCTTGCATTTGCTGCTTTGCAAATGCCAGTTGTGTCAAGTAGCATTAAACCTAGCTTTTCTTTTTTCTTCTGAATATTTGGTAATACTTCACTATAAGGTACACAAAATTTGATTAACTACCAGGGAATGCCTTTGCAACTAATTATGTACTAACAAATAGCTTACTAGTACTCACTCCCTGATGTTGTGACTTGGTGTGATGTTTCACTTTACTTTACAAAACCAACAGGCGACGGTCAGGTACTGATTACGCAGTGATTGGTTCCTCATTAAGTGCTTGTTATCAGTGAACAAAAGAATGACCAGACAATGATTTGCTACTCGGTAAGTGATAGTCAGACATTAGTACAAGAATATACAATTACTACTGTCTTTCATGAATAGGTTTACAAAAGAAAAAAAACCCCAGAGTTTCCAATACAATCAATAATCACCAGGAAGGATTTTTGACAATTACAAGCTGGAAGTGGTTCTGGGTTTACTCAGAACTCACATGGAGAATTTCACCTCTATTTCTGTGGTAACCAGCCAGTCGTCTCTTAATGAGGCTGGACTGTGTGTTTCCCAGTAAGTACTGGTTAATGAGGCTGGACTGTGTGTTTCCCAGTAGTTACTGGTTAATGNCTGGACTGTGTGTTTCCCAGTAAGTACTGGTTAATGAGGCTGGACTGTGTGTTTCCCAGTAAGTACTGGTTAATGGGCTGGACTGTGTGTTTCCCAGTAAGTACTGGTTAATGGGCTGGACTGTGTGTTTCCCAGTAAGTACTGGTTAATGAGGCTGGACTGTGTGTTTCCCAGTACGTACTGGTTAATGGGGTGGACTGTGTGTTTCCCAGTAAGTACTGGTTAATGAGGCTGGACTGTGTGTTTCCCAGTAAGTACTGGTTATTGAGGCTGGACTGTGTGTTTCCCAGTAAGTACTGGTTAATGAGGCTGGACTGTGTGTTTCCCAGTAAGTACTGGTTAATGAGGCTGGACTGTGTGTTTCCCAGTAGTTACTGGTTAATGGGCTGGACTGTGTGTTTCCCAGTAGTTACTGGTTAATGGGCTGGACTGTGTGTTTCCCAGTAGTTACTGGTTAATGGGCTGGACTGTGTGTTTCCCAGTACGTACTGGTTAATGGGCTGGACTGTGTGTCTCCCAGTAGTTACTGGTTAATGGGCTGGACTGTGTGTTTCCCAGTAAGTTCTGGTTAACTATGCCCATTAATACATGATTAGTTACAAAGACGTTAATCAAATTTGGTGAATGTTCTTCTAAAGTGTTACTCAATAAATATACTTGAAGGAATTAATAAATATTCTGATTTCTTCAGAGTTCTTTGGATTTACTTTACACACAAAAAAATACGCAGATAGTTGAACTGATGAACACCGAACCTGGCTGGGTTCCACTGCATGCCATCATTTGGCCTGAACTTTGACTGGACCATTCCTGTCCATTTACATTGCTTTGATCCAAATGTTTGGTCGCTCAGCTTCTGTAGGTTGAACCTCCACCTCAACCTTTAATCTTTTGCAGCCACTAACATTTTGTGTTGTTAATCTGTCTTTAGTGAAAGGGGCTAAAATATGAAATGCAATTCCCTGCGTTGTGCTGGTCTGCCTCATTAAATGATAATAAAATACATGAGAATGTGGTTTTCACCAGACAAAATGGGAAACATTAAAGGATTACGATTGTTTTAGTAATGTGCCATAAATCTAAACAGCACATCACCTTCTATGAAGGAGGTAAACGCTTCCCCAGCTTCTTTTCCACGGAGCAGCGAGGCTGAATTCTGATTTGCGGCTGAGTGAAACGCTCTGGCTCTGACCCCTCTGCCTTCAGCTACATGGGAGAGTTACGATGCAGCGGTGTTGTGATTTGTTGCAAGTCATAACATTCGGAAGGTTTCTGAATTTGTCCCCTTTGCGGGCACTGGCTCCCTCATTTAAAGAGGAAACGGTTTGAGTGTTTCATAGCTGCTGCTAAGTGGTGGGAATATAAAACAGGCATTCTTCAGTGATGGTGGATTTTTGTGTTTTTGGTTATCTTGTTTCTCACACGACATTAAAATCCTCCATCAAATTATGCTCTTCATCTCGCATGAAGCCCAGAGGAAAACCTGATGAGCGCAGTTAGACTTTGAAGAGAAAATTCACTTGCAGCTGTAAAACATTATGGGCTCAGTGCACCGCCTTTGCTGCATTGCTAATAGACTTTGAGCCAAACTTTTAAGTCTGGTTTAGTCTTAGAATATTTTCTTCACATCAAGCTTTAGATACAACAGATACTTGCAAAACAAATGGGGAAAAAAACCCAAACAAAACAGATGGGATGATCACCAACCGTACAGGAGTCAGCTGCTTCAGGAGACATGAACTCTTGTTTACATTCATCTGTTTGATTGTACTTCTGTTTCTTCATCCTGTTCTTCTTGTTCCTCTTCTTCTGCCTTTATTTGCTGAAGTTGCAGAGGTGTCAGGCTGTTATGTTAGATATTATCCATTGTGTAAATATATTGATGAACATATATACAGTAGGTGAGTAGCTGCACAACAGGAGTATGACAAATGTAAAAAAACAACAACATTTAAACAACAATAATAATGAAAATACTTCAGTTAATAATAATAATAATAATAATAATAATAATAATAACCTTGATAAATAAAAAAAATCTCAACGCGAAATGGCCAAGTGTGACAGCATACAGTAAAAACATATGTAAAAACTGCATTTTCATAACAACTGAAGTTAATATAGTTCCTTGATTGTGCTATAAAATGGCATATATGTGCCTGGAAAACACATAGTACTTCCCCTTTAAGAATCATTCAACTTGTATGTTGTCTAATCTTTTCACTCCAACATCAATTTACACCCTAAAAAATCAAAGTCATTGTTCATGACAATGATTTTCAGTTGTCAGAACGTCTCACCACATGTTTTATTTCTTGGCTTCATCCTCCATGTAAAAAGTGCTGCTGCGCCTCTTTAGGCTGAAAGCAGGAGAGCTGCTCACTCATTGAAGCATCAACACACTGAGATCGATTCCACACATGCATTCCCTGTTAGATTCTGGGCTCCTCAGCGCCAGAGAGAGCCGTCCTGAAGGGCCCCTTTGCACATCCACATTTTATCACTTGATCTGGGAACAATTTTGATATAAATGCAATAAATACAAATGTACTTTACTTAACGTTTGGAGCGACCTCACATCACAAATTGGACAAAGAAACCAGTTAAACAAACAGATATCCACTTTCCAAACAGTGACTCAGTAAGACGCTGGGCTCCGGAGAAGATTGTGGGAAAAAGAAACGTAACGAAGCGGCCTCTCTCTCTGGACGAGGCCGTGGCTGATTTCCATGTTGACCTGATAAAGTGGAGCAATACTGTATAATGAGCACAATATTACTTTCTGTATTACGTTTTGCACAATTCTAAAATAAATTTCACGCGGAACATTCGGGAGATAAACAGTATCTGGAGTCTTCATTTAAATGTAATCTGAGAGATATGACTTGAACGTAGGCTGCAGAAAAAGCCTGGAATGTTGCAGATGAGATGCTGTTTTAGTGTTTTAAAGAGCATCACAGAATGAACCAGGCACATGTCATGTTGATACACACAAAGGCCCTATGCAGTAACTTAGAGAGTAAGATTGCCATTGTACTGTACACTTCTGCTAGTGATACTGAATGACCTTTGAAATTCACTTTCATCCTGTTACCCTGTAAAACGCCGGTCACACAAACACAAGAACTCACAGCTGACTTATATTTCGGGACCACTCAGAGTGAGAAAGTCTCTCCGGGCTGAAGGGGAAAGGTAAGTGCCAAGATGAATGAAACGCCATGATGTAATTTCGCCACTTTACAATTGGCAGCGGTTAGGAGCGGATCAAGAGGCGACTGGGTGTCAGAGTGTTTGTGAAATGTGGACACAGAGGAGCAGAGCAGTGTGGCCTCACCTCACCCAGCGACAAATCAGGAGGAGATCAATGTTTTGTTTTTTGTTTTTTTCCGTAGATGATCTGTGCCATACTTTACTGTTGTGACAAAGTGATACTTTTAAGATTATGCAAATGTTCCCTTTTTGTTTGAGTCAATCTCATAGGAGAGACCTGTGAAATCCTTAAAGCTTCTCTTGAGAACATTAGTGCACAAAACAGCATCACAAAGACCAAGGAACACAGCCGTCGAGCCATGAGGAAGGTTTGTAAGCAGAGCATCGTCTCAAAATAATATTTCATGCTTTAAGTGTGACACTAGCATAATTAGATTGCTACAAACCATGTGAAGTACACTAGAAACATGCTGCAGGACACGCCGTCTCCATGGTGAAACATGGTGGTGGCAGCATCATGCTGTAAAGATGCAGGGAAGCTGAGCAGAGCTGCAGGACTGTGGCCATTGAAGAATGGAATTGCAAACCCTGGTTTTAGGTTAAAGCATATTTTTTGTGTTTGATAAATGCTTCATAGATGTTCTATTCAGTCTGAGTATGACTTATTTGGCAAAGAAAAATGCGTAAAACCCCCAATAAAACACATTGAAGTCAGTGGTTCTGACTCAGCGCGATGTGAGATAGGAGTCATGATCACACTGGGATGTTTTTATCAGCACATTATCTGGTCTTGCACTGTAACATTAGGTGCGAACAAGAAAAGAACATACTGGTTTTTGACAAAATAAAAATAAATAATGCTTGTCAGAGCCAGGATGGTCAAAGACATACAGAAAACTGCAATAAAAAAAAAAACCTGGGGCTGTTTTTAAATGAATGCAGTTCAGCAGCTGGATGGTTTTTTCCCTCCTTCGACTTCCAGTCTATAACAACCATCCTGAAAGAGGCCAAACCCAGCTATTAGCACACTTTATCCCTCTGCAGCTGATTCTGCCAAACTCTAAGACGGTTTGTGGTAAAGTTCAACCTTTTGCAGCCACAGCCTATGTTAAATGGCAATTCGAATGTAATTTTTGGACTTCTTAAACTTTTCTTTTGCGGTGAAATATGGAAGTGTCCAGACAAGAGTGACGGATGGAAGGAGTCCAGACATACCCTCGCCGGCGGGTACTGGAGGGGACATTTGAGAAATGCACTGTGGCTCCAAAACAAAAAACAAAAACGTGAAGGAGACGTTTCTTTGCACAAACAGAGAAAATTAGTTGGTAGTAAAAGGACATTTAAAGCAGGAGTTTTATGTAATCAACACATGGCTGCTTACATGTTAGCAATCAATCTTCTTGCTCATGCTCCCTGCTGCATGAAACTGACTTTACCCACTGTCAGTATGTGAATTATTGAGCCTCACATGTAACACATTCATGTCTGGGATGTCTCAGCTGTCAGTGCAAACAAGACGTGGAGCTTCTGGAAGCAGGGCTGCTCTATAAGTGGGCCCAAACATCCACAGTCTCTGTTTTTAACTTGCTATGTGGAATGTTAACACGGCCAGACAAGAGCTGAGTCAGCAGACAACAGGGATTTATTTGTAGATGCGGTACTGTGATCTAGTCCAGTGTGAACTGCTCCTGGTAGCCGTTCCAGACTCCAGTAGGGATCTTGTGTGTTTTTCCTGATAGAGAAGTGTTAGAATGCACAGCTTATTGGAGTTTGTTGCATATTTGGTGCTGCAGCTGCATAGCAACCAGAGTGTCCTGGTTAACTCCTGTCCACTGCAGGAAGCTAATGGGGGATATTTGCATCAGAACTGGAGCACAGAGCAATAGAAGAATGTGGTCTTGTGTGATGATTCTTGTTTTCTTTCCCATCACTTGGCTATAACTGGGTCCATGTCCAACATTCCTCCATCTTGTTGGGTGTGGTCAGACTGCAAAGAAAGTCCATGTCTTCCTTTTTGAAAGTACACATATAAAAATTTAAATGAGCTCAACAAGCTTTATATTTTACTGTCGTTAAGTAAAAAAAAAAAAAAAATAGCAATTAGTTTAAAATCTGCAATTATTTGACTTGTTGACATGACTTTTATTTCAATTTGCTTCTTAAAGGGGCAGAAGTGTGTAAAACCTTTTAGAATAACATCATGTTATAATGTTATTCACTCATCTAAAACATACCTGGAGAGTTGCCTTCATTTTTTTTTTTTATGGATGTTTGAGAAATTCTTCATTCTCCCATGACAATCATTAAACTGTGCAAAGTGCTTGTTGGAACTGAGCGCCACCTTGAGGATGAAGCTCCTCCTCTGAGCTGCAGCTCACAAAG
>CAEFZY010057238.1:0-23653 GCA_903066815.1 Brachyrhaphis roseni
AACACTGACATGCTGAAAAAGTTGTTGGTACTAACAGGGAGAGAACTAAAACGTGCAGGATGCCGGCCCTCGAGGACAGAGTTTGGGGACACCTGCATTAGGGGATAGTTTGTACTGACCATGCATCTGCTCGTATTTGTCAGTCTGGTCCCACTTTGACAACCTAAGATTTAAATTAGTTTTCTCTGCTCTACTGTTTAGTGAAGCATGAGCCCACATTGGATAACGACCCCCAGTAAACATTATCGTCCCTTAGAATTACACCGGCCTTGATCAGAGGTCTCAGATCAGATCACATGTAACACAAGGGTCAACCGTCCCAAACCAGGATCAGACCAGGAAAAGAGTGTGACACAAAGTCTTGGGAAATACAGTACAATGAAATGTAATTATTTCTGAGATCTGATCATTTTATAACTTTTTATAGTTGTGGTAAAATTGTCTGTGATGTCCAACCCTTAGTTTTCAGAGAAATAATCCTGCCTCTCTGTCTCTCTCATCAGCAGCCTGTTATTGTTATTCAGTCTGCAGAATAAATTATTTTCTTCTAAGAGAGTAAGGAGGGTCTCATATCCTATCTTGTTACCTGAAAGGTTGTGATTAAATGCACCAGTTGTATAACATAAAATAAAATATATTAAAAACATTAGGGAGATAATTCACTGTTCCATACTAACAAGTGAAGTTTACTTGTAAAGCACATTTCAACAACAAATCTGAAATTGTTGTTATGGTAAAGCATCTAAAAACATAACACAATAACAAATTATGAAACAAGCAATAAACATTAGATTCAGTCAAATGCCACACTAAAAATCATCAACTAAGTCAAATTGATCAAATATGTTGATCAACATTCCAGTTATGAATCAAGAGCTACTCTAAACACGAGCTCTGATTTAAAGAAACTCAGTGTTTCAGCAGTTTTCTGGAAGTTTGTTCCAGATTATCGGACCGCAAACATGCTTCTCCAGGTTTGATATTTTTATAATTCCTGCTCCTCAAACTTCATCAATATTTGGTATCAGAAATGGAATAGTTGAGATAGACAATCACCTCAACACCGCCTTCGAGAGGAGTATCCGTCTCTGCTGTGTGTTGACATCAGTACCACAGTCACCAGTTGGTCTGGGGCATCCTTTGCTCTGTAATTGAATTTGCTAATAAAGTGTACAACATCTCCCTGTTTTTCAATGGAGTCTTGAGAAAGCCTTGAGGTCTGGAACATCAGAAGAAACAGATTTCTAAACAACAAAAACAGTCTAGGATATGTAACGAATTACCAGCTTTACAATTGTTCTGTGAGAACCAACCACTCTCTCAGCTTTACTGGTGTTTAAATGCCCCTTGAAGGGAAGCATTTTTCTTCTATCATTATTCAAACAAAAGGGAAATATGGAGAAAAAGTACTTAGAATGTCTTTATGATTCAAGCAACAATGTTGGGATTTGATCTTCAAATGGTTCTGTGTTGTCTAACTTGCTTTCACACCAATCATTCATTTAAAACAAAATCTTTAGCTTTTAGCAACAACATAAAGAAAGTGTTTGCATTTATTTTGTTGATTGTGATATCAGGTTTTTGCACAGTTGGTGCGGAGGTATTAATGGATGGTAAAATAATGTTGTTCCAGGTAACTGTTAGTAATGTAAAAGTCATATCTGGGAAAACAGCTGAATCTAAACATTACAAATCTGTGTTTGATTAAAAGTAGAGATTCTTTTGATAGTTGACATCCGTTTTAAGTGAAACACCTCAGACTTTCTCACAGCACCAAAAGAAGCAGCAAAAAAAAAAAAAAAAAACAAGTGGAAAATGTCTGAAATTTACTAAAAACTCTGGTAGCTACTATATAAAAATATACTGAAAAACCCCCAACATCTTTTTAGTTTCTTGATTAAACTGTTGCCATCCCTCCACTTCCTGCCCCGAAAGCCAACCTTCCTCTGTGCCTGCTCCCCCAGGGAGCTCTTTCTTGGCAAACAGGGCTGTTTATTTTAGTAAAAGCCTCTCGCTTTGGCTGGTTTGTCTAATTAAAATGTTGCAAAAGCATTGGGGAGCAGGCATTTTATTTAACGGCTAATTGTGCTGACACCGAGGGACCAGGATATTTTATGCATACACTTTTTGAGAGATCTCAAGGAAATAACTCAGTCGAGTTTATGCACACACACACGCGCGCACACACACACACACAGGAGATCAGTTTCTTGTTCACCGGTGAGATGAATTTTAAACAGTCAGGAGTATCAAGTTAATCAGTGGGAATTCTGTGGGGGAATATCAAGTTGCCTTTTAACACGGCAGGATGCATGTATGATTAATGCACGGCTCCCTATTGGACTCAACAGAATAATTGTCTTGTTTACCAACAGGTGTTTTTAATCTAGACACAGGAATTAACAATCCTTGTCTGGAGAGGCGTTCAGGGGTTGCCACGTTCGGGACGCGACGGCTTGTCGTTTGTCACAGAGGCGGCTTGAGAAACCGAGCTGAGTGTGACAGTACAAGTCGAACAAGATGTTTTTTGCTGTTGTTTCAAAGTTCTCCAATTACACACCGATCATTAAAAGGATTATTCATCTTTTGTCTCACAAATGGTCAGCAAAAGGTCAAAAATGTGTTCTTTTGTGTTTGGGTTTGGAAAGGAAGGCCTATTTCCAAAATTATTTCTATTTACAGAAATTCCAGAGTGATTTTTCGAAAGTATTATTTAATGTTTTGACTTGATTTTAGAAGTCTACTTACATTAATATTATTATAATCTGGACATTTGCCTACAGTATCTTCAGTACATGAAAACGCATTGCTTCCTGCTGTAAAATCATGAAAAATCAAAGTAAAAAAATTGCTAAGATTTTGGGAAGAGAACTTTGGAACTGCATAAATTAGATTCACCCATCAGTCTAATTTCACAATGCCTGAGCATCCTGCATTCATCTGTTAAAACAACGTTATGCAGGACTACAAAAAAACAACAAATGTACCTAGTGTGTGATGCTGAAGTCATAAAGTTTTACAGGAAATTCTACCAAATATTTAGTAGGTAAGCTTCTGTATGTTTAAAATATCCCCGTTCTCATAATTCAGAGATGTGGCGAATACAAATCATTTTTGATAATGCTAACTGGTCTAAAACATTAAAGTTTTCATGAGATCTAAGGTAAGAGAGAGAGTGAGGGACAAATGTGTCTTTTTATATTGTGAATGTAAATATCTGGCTTCAGCTGTATTTGCAAAAACACTTAACGCTATAAGCATTCAGTGTATTACACACTAAGGTGCTCATTTGTCGAAACCACTGATGATTTCCTCTGGAAGATGTGATTCTAGTGGGAAATAAATGTATCACATTTACTTCTTTCTACTCCCAGCTCTCTGGATATCTGTCAGCCTGGGAACTACACAGACGAGTCACCTTTACGGTGGCATCGTCAGGGAAAGTCGCCAATCGTTTCTTCCTCTCTAATGGGGTGCTAAAACACTTGGCCAGTGGTCTTCCTTGGTTTTCAAATGCTGTGCAGCAGGATAGTGTGAAGTACTGTATTTCTGAGGAAAGGCGTTGCATGTATTACCTTTTCACACCTCAGCAGGAAGCCGACAGGTTGGCAGAGTTGCAGGTATCTTACCATCCAATTGCTACAGCAGCTCAGTGGCACAATCGAACAAATGTTGGAGTGAGAACGAAAATGGAGGGATACAAATATAGATAATTCTTGGGTTAATTTTACTTCCATTTTTGTACTCCATATAGCTAAAAACAGCTAAAATAGCAAATATTAGCTTTTAAGCTACAGCTAAATAGCTATAGCTAAAAATAGCTATTTAACCAGCTAAAGCAGCTGGTTACATAGCTACTTGTTTTAGCTACTTAAGCATGCAGCTATTTTAGCTGGTTTAGTAAACAACTAAAATAAAGAGCTATTTTAGCTGGTTAAATACTGTATCTCTTTATTGTACCTGTTTTTAGTTGTAGAAAAGGACAAAAAGTAGCTAAAAAACTGTTTCTTTATTTGAGTAAGTCTTATACTACTGTCTGCCTTGAAAAGAAAAACTTAACTTTGTGTCATTCTCCGTTGCAAGGCATTAACTTCCTACATGTCGTCTTGACATCCAGTCCAACCAGTAGCAAAACACCCCCAAAACATTTGGGAATATGTTTTAAGGTTTGCAAGCTTCCTTCTTATTCCTCTAAATGTAAATATTAATTTTTTTATTTTATTTTTTTTAATCTCTAAATGCTTTGGAAAAGTGTAATCTGTTTCTGTTGATTTTCAGCCCATGACATTGTTTTACCAGCTTCACAAGCATCTTAAAATGTTTTACCGTTTTTCTGGGGTTGATTTGCAGACCTTGCACAAAGATACGTTCATGTTTAGGACACAAAATACAGCTGGACTTTCCCATCGGGTTCATCGATAGGGACTTATGTTTGTTGGTGAATGCGCACTTTGAGGAACATGCAGATGATACAAAAGGATAAAACAGATTTGTGGAGGTCCACAGTTCTCTTCCTGGTTTTTAGATTGTATTCATGGTGTCACCACAAGCAAGTGTTGCAATAAAATAAATTCACAGGTGTGCCAGTTTACTTGAGCACTGGCAACTAATCTACCAGAAGCTTGAAAATGTGATCAATTGGGCTTTATAAACATTATTTCAATGTACAGTAATACTAGCATATGTAAACTTGTGAATTTAAAGAAGATATAAGACAATTTATAAAAAAATTTTTTATAAGTCTAGCATTCAGAAGTAAAAAAAAAAACAGAAGAGGTGTAACGTATAAGATAACAAATGTTGACGAGTCATCTGACTGTGTGGGAGGGCTTGGCAGTAAGGTCAGTCTGAGGGTCTCATGTCAGCAAAGTATGGGATGTATCTGCACTGTGCTGACAGGAAGTCCCTAATCGTTACCAGAGGTTCTCTGACAGTATGACAGTGGAAGGACGTGGGGAGTTGGACATAGCAGGATTAGTCTTCTCAGCTTGCTGCACCATATACTGTAGACATGCTAGTCAATCATAAAGATGTAGCTGAGCATATTATGAACCCATTGGTCATCAGCCCTTCCAGCTCACCAATAATCAAAATACAATATTAATGGCTTTATTGTTAACGTTTGTCTATGCATTAGGCACGTAAGTCCTTTAATCCTCAAAATGTTCTTTAGGTAATAGAAGGCTGACTTTGTAACTGTCCTTATGTGACTCTGACAGCTCAGAGTCCATCACTGGAATGTTGAGAGGAGACTGTTCTTACTGTCAAGGAGTTGGTAGGTGGTGTTGGAGGTCATAATGATGGAGATGGGCTGTGAACTTCAGTCATGGAGAAGGAGCGAGGATACCGGGAATGTGTTTGTTGCCCGCTTGTCCTTCGAGGGTCGCAAGGTGGATGGTACCTATGTCATTGGGCAAGAGGCAATTTGGAGAGATCAATTAACAAAACAGGAATGGTTTTGGACTATGGAAGAAAGCCGGAGTATCCAAAGAGAACCAACGCACGCATGGGCTCAAACCTGGATCTTGTTGCCAGAAGGCCATAATGCTAACAACTATATTCAGACAATTGTCCACACATCAAGATCATGACAGAAAATCTACCTCATGTCTCCAAATAGCAGATGGAGATGTCATTGTATTCTGTAATGTTTGATGCATATCATCATGATCCTCCCTTAATTTGGTCCGTGTTGGGCAACCAAACCTTTCCAAACCAAACCTGTTCTGATGTGCTGCAGCCACCAGTAACATCTTGCTCAACTCGTCACGTGACAAATTACAGGCCTGTGGTGTCTGTTCTGGACATGCTAGCTTCTTGCCAAACAACCCGTTAACATACCCACCACTCTTCATGGGTTAAAAAAAAGAAGACATCCAAACCAGACCATTTGTTCAGGCTGTTTTTGTACTCCTTTTATGTCTGTGAGAATGTTTCTATTCCAGCAAAGCAGAGGTTGGTTTGTACCTGACTTTTTCACCTACATCTTTCCAGGAATATTTAACTACCCTTAAATTTATAACCATCAGTTTTTACTTCCAATGAGTCACTCTTGAAAACTCTCTTGAGCCCTTCAAACAACCAGCCAGTAATTAAAATCCGCCTATCAAGCATTCTGCCATAAATCAGATTAAAGGTACATTTCCAGCTGTTCCTCCAGCCTCTTTTCCTCTCCACTGAGATGACACGATGGCGTCCTGTTTAGAGAAAGGGTTAGGCAGGATTAAAGGGTGTTTCTGACCCTCTTATCTAGTGTTTGAGCACTTGATCACAGAGGCGTGTCCTAATCCGCACATCAATAGGATTCCATCAACACGCTCTCTTCCTCGACCGACAAAGGGGCTCGTTTGGATGGCCTCCACACTCACCACAAGCGCTTAACACGTACAACACACACATGCAGAGAAAGGCACGGGTCGCCGTCGAAGCAGCGGAGTTTCTGTTGCTGCTCGCTTTGCTGGCTGATGTCTAATCTCGTAAACTTTTGCCCGCTCCTTCGGCGACGGACTCGAAGTCGAGATCTGTGAAGCATTTTGCGCGCGCCTCCTTTGTCTGCAGACGAGGATCGGCGCGTTTGTTTGGAAATTCAAGAGGGAGATTAAATCAGGTTGGTTGATCAGCAGTGGGGTTTGTTTACGGCTGCCTTTAAACAGGGATGATAAGCTGTTTATGTCAAATCTGTCAGGAATAATTGCACATGTTTGGGCCCTTCTGGTGTGTGTAAGACGATATCTTCCATGTGATAGGGCTCTGCAGATAAGCAATCAGCAAATGCAAAACATATTCAAAAATAACTCGACGCAGCACGGCTTCCTAAAATGAAACAAGTCACGTCATTGAGTCTTTTTAAACAGAAATGTTTAAAGTGCAGATGTTAAGCGACGTCTATTAGCAATGTATTGTTGCGTATGAGTGTGTGGAAGCAGAAATAGATTGTGATCATTTGACAAAAGAGGGACTTTTCTCTTCTCCCTGCGGGCCTGCAGGCTATCTGAAAGGACTGTACATCATACTGTTCAGTCAGATCTAATTGGAAGTGACTGCTCTGTGTTTATCAGCAGTGGCTGCATTGTGTGCCCATGTGCAGTGGGGGGCGGTGGGGGGTAACTGGTGTTTCCGTGGAAAGGGAAAGTAGCGCCACAATCGCAGTGGATTCTCAAGGAAATTGCCGCCTCACACACACACACACACACACACACCCCCACACACACACACAGGGACTGGATCCCCGGCCTGGCGACAGAGTCTGGCTCCCGAGATCATTGCTACGACTGCAGGGGCCACGGAGGCCAAGCGGTGCGTGAGACTGGATGTGTTTTTTAGTGCGCTAAGCATCTGGACAAGAGACAACCAGAACTTGGACGACTGAAAGATGTTGGTCTGAATTTTAGTTTGTCTTTGAGTTATTTCTCCATTTTCTGTCCTTGTGTGGTCATTCTTTTGATAATATTAGGATTCAAGATGTTGTACGTGTTCGCTTATATCCTGCTAATGTTTAGTTTTTGATTGATGAAAATAGGATTGTATGTATTCATATGCGTGTACGTCTTGAACCCACTACAAAGGTCCAGAGTTGAAAGCTATAAATCAGCGAAAGCTGTAGTCGCCGCTCTGGAGAAACCCGCAGACTAAACAGTGACGACCCCCAACTCTGACCTCACATGCACACTCACATACACACACACCCACACACACATTTTAAACTCTGTTGGAATGGTTTGGATTAAATAACAATTTGATTGATATTAGTACAACACAAAAAAGAAAGTTTCAGTATTTCTAACTTTGGATAGTTTGCAGACATTTTTTCTTCAACAGCATTTGGCCACAATTGAACATCAAAGCCAAAATTTACTTCTGTTGCCTTTGGGATATTGTAATTCAATGATTGCATCCTTTGCTTTTAAGGAATCCTTGAATAATAGGTTGAAATTTAAAGAGGCTTCAAAAACAAGAAACTAGACCAGAGCCAGTTGGTTTGAAGATGACCACATTCACCAGTAAAGAATGGCAGCCAAACAGTCAAGTGATAAAAGGGACGGGCTGTTTTCAGTTTGTCACAGAGTGAAGATGACTTAAAATCAGCTCTAGTATCCATTTCAGATCTGTTCTGGTTTTACTTTTTTCCGTTGTTGTCACATTTAAATGTTCCAGATCATCAAAGAGACTTAAATACGCCGCAAAATGCAGTTTATTAGACCAAAATCAATCTGGCGCTACGTTAAACTACATTTAAAAAGAAAAACAACTTTGATTAACCACATCTTTTGAAAAGCTAAGTTCATCTTCTTAAGCCAGGCTTAGGTTGAATTACCACCAGACCTGTAAAATCAAGAAATCAGTTCAAGAGAAAATGACTTATAACATGAAGTTGGTCAAAATATCTCAAAAAGCAACACACCATGCCCTAATTTTCAAAAAATTATAATTATAATAATAATTAAAAACCAGATTAGAAACAACATCATACCTCACTTGCCTCAGTTAAAGGCAGTGCTCATGATTCAACTACAAGAGACAGACAGGACGAAAATAGCAAACATGGGAAAGTTCCAAATTAATGTTGAAGCAAAGTGAAACAAAGGACTCTCTAACATTTGCCAAAAAAAACAACCTTGATGATTGCTGAGAATTTGGGGAAAATACTCTGTGGACTGAAAGTAGAGATTTTAAGCCGTTACGTTACATTTGCAGTAAAGCTAACAATTCATGCCAGAAAACAATATGCCAGTTCAACACTATGACTCTCACTGCCTGCACTGTAAAAAAACATCAAAATTTGAATTGAGCGGAATTGCACAGGAAGGCGACGTCTTCAGACGGTCAGAATCAGCAGGTTTGTTAAAATCCTCCCATCTATCTACCACATGTAAGCAATATTATTACTATTAACTCCAGAGAATCTCCTTGTTTCTGCTCTGCTTCCCCAGAAACAGAACCAAACAGGGAGAAGCAGCATTCAGCTTCTGTGCCCCACAAATCCGAAACAAACTTTGGAAAAAACTCCAAAACTGTTTCAGCTGTTTTACCTAGAATTGAACCATAATAAATGGAACATTGACCAACATATGCATATTGACGATTTTAACGATGGTTCTTGACAAACTGCGATGTTTTGTTTCTGGTTTTGCAATTGGTGACTGAATGACGTTTTGTTTTTATGTTATGTTTTTATGTTATGTTTTTATGTCGTCATGATGTAAAGCCCTTGTTTATGAAATGTGCTACACAAATAAACTTGATTGATGGCTGAAAGAAAAAGAACGCTTTATCCCTTAAAGGAGCCAAAGAAAATCCACCCACTGACAGATAAATGAAGGTAACTCCACCGAAATAAAAAAAAGTGTTCTTTTGACCACTAGATGTAAATTTTATAGCTTATTTTTGTGTCTTTATTTTTATGGAATAAAATTAGTCAAAGTGCATCACGTATGTTCAAAATAACAGATGTGGAAGTGAATGGGATTCCGAGTGTTTGTCTCCCTCTGCTGGAAAAGCCATGCATGTACATACAGAGGAAGGTATTCAGCGGTATGATTGGCCTGTTAAGCCACATCTGTATGACTGCAGTCTGCCATCAGGTCCTCACATGAAGGTTAAACGTTACCCTAAATATGTACACCGAAGTTACTCCATTTATCACTTATTGATTGCTGTTGTGATGGAGTGGAAGGTGACCAAAGAGGTTTTTGTATGTTTGGGGGGTCATTAGAGCGCAGGGCGGCACCAGTGTTGGTTTTAAAGGCGAAGCGAGGCCTTTGGGTGACTTTAATGCTCGGGTACAAACCTAACAGACTGCGAGACGCTGTCTCGGTTGGCTCTGATTGGCTGGAGGCCGGAGCCCGCTGATGCAAAGAGGTCAGGGAGTCAGAGCTGATGAATGTTTTGTGATACTCAGGAGGGGTAAGTGCAGCACAGCATGGTTCGAATTAGTGACAAATTAACCCCCTTACAAGTTGTTTTTACTGTTGTAGACATGGTTTTAAACACTCGAAGACAAACAAAGCTTTTAATCAAAAAGTTTATTTTTGTGAATCACGGGTAGCAGCCATCTTAGGTTTCTTCTTCTCTGCGTCCTTGATGCTGCCAAAGGGTTAAACGTTTGACTTCGGGGAGGATTTGTGATGACACTGATCTCTGTTAGATGGTTGATACTTTTTATATCATAGCAGCTGCACACTTTAACTTGGATTTTCTTTTTTTTCTTCTTTCATTTTTTGTGAAGTCCACATAAATCTTAAACCAACAAACCTAGAGGATGTAAAAGAATGAATACTGAAAAAGTTCAGGTTGCTCAGAGCGTAGAATGAAAATTAGGTTTGCAAACTTAGAAATGGGAGAAATAACTTCACCAGATAAGTTTTAGTGAGAGCAACGGGTCAAATAACGCAGCCTACTGTTTGCGTAACCTTTTCAAAGACAAAACCAAGTTTTATTTTTCTTTATTTACAAGTATGACGAAGCAATTTCCAATTTGTCGTTGTGGTTGGGTTACAAATTTGTCCCTATAAGGGTTATTTCTTTAGTTTTATTTTCATTTCATGTTTTACAACGTTAACACATTACATAATTAGTAGAAAGCTGAATTTTAAATTTTTTTTAGCATTTCAGTGCCAAATAATCTACCTGTAACTCATGCATAAATATTTTTTGTTAGGAAAAACTGAGCTCACTTTTTTTTTATAAAAGAGGATTTATGCAAAATAAAAATAAAAACAAAATCTCACTTCACTTCAACTGTAACATGCCCTGAATTAGTACAACATGAGTCCCATCTACAGAGACCTTCAGAAGTATTCATAGTTTCACGTTTTCCCATATTTTTGACATGTTACAAGCAGACATGTTCAGTGCCCAGTCTGATGATAGCTCAGAGATTAGCTCCACAAATCCATGTTGCAAAAAGAAAAATGATGAAAGAACAATCTGTCCTGGTGTCCTCATGGTACACATTAAGTATGAAGGATCAAAAACAGATGAGAGGATGAAACGACCCGGAGAAAGCCGAGTTCTGGTTGTCCTGTGCTTTAAGCTGCACCACAAACTGATCGCTAAGGCCAAAGTCATTCATAACCCTGGTCAACTTAGGTTTAAGTAATCCTTTAATAAAACTAAAAATGGGTGGGATGGTCTCCCAATGTCCATAGGTCCTAATTAGCAAAAATAAATCTTTCAAATAACTTTTTTTTTTTCTTAAAATTGATACTTTGTTGTTTTGAAAAATGCCTGTCTCTTTGTCTATCAAAAGCAAATTTCTTGGTTGAATAAAGATCATTTGAAGTCTGAATATCAGGGGTAGGAATCTTTCTGGTCTAACTATAAATGATCAATTACAGTTTAAAGTCTCAAAACATACTGCAGCTACTTTCTCCCAACACCTACAGAATACTGTTGTGGCTCATACCTGTACCCACCGTTTGTCCTGACAACGGCATTAACGTCCAACTCATCGCATCCTGCCTTCCCTCTCCCTGTATTCTCCATTAACACAGCCATATAAAGGTATCCTGCTCATCTTGACCTCAGAATGCCATCATGCCACTCTGTTCACCTCTAAGCTGTTTTCCCTTCACTACACTGCCCTCTGTTGGTGACATTTGGGGAGCTGTTGGCCATTCCCACAGGTCACCAAACGTGAGCTGACTCGTATTTTTTCAGTGTACTATTCAACGAGTGTCAACATGTTATGCTGAAGTGCACACAACAATAAAAAGAGGTGCAGTGATGTGAGACTTTATAAATTTAAAGGGGCAGTATTGTGTAAAATTGCTTTTTTGAGCTTTATATCATGTTATATAATACTCATCAAAAACATACCTGAAGTGTTGCGTTGTTTCTTTCATGCATATTTGAGAAATTATTTAATCTCCCGTGGCAACCATTACTTGATTGTACTATGAAATGACTCTGTGTGCCTGGAAAATACATAATGCTGCCCTTTTAATGAGTTTTTATGTGTTAGACCAAGAAGGCTGAAATGGGATTAGGTTTTTAACCAATTACAATAAATAAATATTTATGTTACATAATGTATAATTTATTACTGTATGTCCAGCATGATTACTGAGCCTCTTTTTGTCTGCTCTGTACACCAACTTGCCTTTGAATGTCACTTCCAGTATCACATCCCTGTGTTGTATCAGACTGTAGTCTGTTGAATGTGCACAGATCCAGATGCAACCCTTTTTGCTCCATTTGATGGAATTTGAACGTTGCAGTATTTATAGTCTCATTATCCTCCACCCCAACATGAGCAACAACCCAAAAAAAAAGTCTGCATCTTCCTGTCTTCTATCGAATGTAAAGCAAATGTGGATTCTGGGAGTTCGATGAGGTAAATACATAAAAAACAAGACAGGCTTTTCTTGATATACGCGTCACCTGATGGTAGATAAACAGCTTCACCTGAATCTTTAAAACTGTTGGTAAATGCAAAGAAGCTGCAAGCTTTCTTGCACAATAAACCAGTTCTCTTCAGTTCTTTCCTAGTATTAAACAGAGTAGATATAAATACTAAAATCAGTTTTCTTGATTTTTTTCATAACCTAGGAATTTGAGTAACAGTGTGGGTTTTATGACATTATTTTCTACAAAATTATAATACAATGTAGTGAAGAGGTGGAGTTAGGATTTGGCAGTGTGTGTGGCAAAAGGCTTTCGCATAATTTGTTGGTATGAGGCCAAATTTAAATCAGCAACAATCTGTAATAGATAGAGAAAACATCGATGCTCGTCATTTGGCTCCGGTCTGTTGCTCTTCTTCTATGGTTATATTGTTGCCTCATTCGAAAGATACATTTCGAAGATTAAAATGGCTATCAAATTAAATACAAATCAAAATGTTGTACTAATCAAACTGTTCATTAATTACTAAATGATCTTTCACCACTTAAAGTCTGCTGTTTAGCAACACTGAGACAAAACAAAGGAATTAGCATTAACACATGTCTCTCAACAATAAATATGACCTAAAATAAAATTAGAAACTGTTAAAAGTGAGCCTCCTAAAGCAGAAAAACAGAAAAGTAAGATTCATTTCCATTGGCCCAATCAGCGATGATGAAAGGCAGGGTGATTGTGTGCCAAAGGACTGAGTTACTGCTCGTGTACGTCAGGGAGATTTAAATGAATGAGTCCTCAAATCTCTGTGGGGAACTCTGCTGCATGAAGCACAAGCAGAATATAAAGTCAACATTGGGACTAGACGAGGACACAAAAACAGCACCCACAAACACAAAACACACATTGTAAAAGAATAATACACCCCTGTAGCTTTCGCTACTCAGGAAAGCATAATGAAGTGTGATGTCATTTAGGGTTAGGGTTAGGGTCACACGGTATGTTGTTTTAGCAGATTAAAAAGTCTGAGGTTGTTCTTATTACAGATTAATTATAGAATTTAATTCAAAACCAGCAGTAAAACTGGTATTCCAATAACTGGTTAACTGGTTATTTCCAATAACTGAAGACTGTGGCTTATAACTAATGAAAACATGCAAGCTGTTAAAGATCATTGCCCACAAAGCTTTCTGTTTATATTAATGGGAAGCTTAGTGGAAGGAAAAATGTGGGAGAGAAACTGCATGTCATCTGCTGTCTGTTCATGGATGTTTTAGTGTATTTAATGCTTCCATCTGTTGAGAAGCTTTATTTAAATCTGTTATAATTTTACAGCTGTCTTTGCTAACATGCATAATTCTACCCCACACTGCATGATGCAGTGGTTCATGCAAAAGGAGCCCCAACCAAGTACTAAAACACACACACTGTATGCGTAAGTACAAGAAAATACTTTCCCATATGCCTGACTGAGAAATTTGTTATACCGTTTATGTAAAAGTAAGATTTTCTGACAAGCTGAATTATGGGTTTTTGTTGTAATTTATAATAAAAAATAAAAACAAAAATGTCACTCTGTGTGTCATGAATCCATATTACACTAATATTTCACTTTTTATTTGAATAACTGAAACAAATCTTTAATTACATTAATATTTTTTGATTTAGTGGGATTATTGACTAAATGAAGGAAAACTGAATTTTTATAGTTTGACCACATGGGTGCACTGCTGTGCCAACATGACTTCAGGTCGGATTGAAGTCACTAAATTTATTGTTTTATCAAACTGCCCCTCTATTACATTTGTTATTATACATTTCTGGAAAAATGTCAAAAGGAAACTTTTTTTTTAAAAAATTTCCAAAAGTAGTTTACTCAAATGTGTTGTTTTTGTTTTTGTTTTTTAAACACGGCAAATTCCTTACTTTGTATTTTTATTTGTAGCATTTTAAAATACATAAAAATGGATCAAGAGACCTAGAGGGCATTAGTGATCCGGTTATTTGTCTTTATGTAAAGAAAAGTGCTGATTAAAGGATTTTATTTTCATTGTGTTCAACAAATCTTATGTAATAAAACAAATGTCCAAATGAAAGAGTCCATGTCCAGAGATCAGATCTTTTAGGAAACAGTGTAAAGAAAAGGAATTTGCAGACTTTCGTCACTCTTAAATCTTTAAAATCATCAAACAAATGTTAATACCAGACAAAGATAACTAGATGACTGGTCCAGTGTGAACCCAGTTTCTTTTTAAATCAGGAATTAAGTCTGATTAATAACATTTCTTTGGTTCGGCCTCACGAGCCACACCCAGGAAGTCGACCAGAATTTCAAATACGTTTTGATTTTTGTGTGATTACTGATCGGGACAGGGTTGCTGCACAGTGGCGCAGTTGGTAGCACTTTTGCCTTGCAGCAAGAAAGTCCTTGGTTCGATTCCCGGCCTGGGGTCTTTCTGCATGTTTGCATGTTCTCCCTGTGCTTGCGTGGGTTTTCTCCGGGTACTCCGGCTTCCTCCCACAGTCCAAAAACATGACTGTCAGATTAATTGGTCTCTCTAGGTGTGAGTATGTGTGCATGGTTGTTTGTCCTGTCTGTCTCTGTGTTGCCCTGCGACAGACTGGCGGCCTGTCCAGGGTGACCAGGGTATAATATTTCCTATTTGATTAAACATTGAATATCTTATCAATCCTTGAATTGTTACCAATGGATGCGAACTTTGTTTCCTTTTTTTATGACACAGCAAACAAAAAATAAAGTGCAAGTCATGCTTTAATATAGTTTTAAATAGTGATCAATAAGCTCGGCATTTATTAAAGTCTTACCTGGTTAAAAAGTGTACAACTATTGTGTTAGAATATGTAAGAAAAAAAAAAAAAGAACAAGGTACGTTATTTGGGTGTACAATAGATCAGTCACCAGCAGAGGGCGGTGCACCATCACTATTTTACCCTGATAATCTCTTCCCTTTTTTTTTTCGTCACACAGACATGAACCTGAGAGGAAAACAACAATGTTGGCAACTGCTTGTGGGGTTGGAATGAAAATCTGACTGGATTCTTAGCCAACAAACGTGACTAATCATTTAACTTGTTCACTCTTTAGCAGATCAATAGATTTTAAAGAGATCAGTCCAGAGATCGGTTTACAGTTACACAAAGGTAATACAGGATTAACAGAACTGTTTACTAATATGCTAGTAAAACATTAACAGGATTAACCCGGAAACTCCTTTAATCACGTTGTGTTTGATCAGACATGCACTTACATTGATTGTTTAAGCATAAATGAAGAATAGTTTGTAGCTCTGCTACTTTTATTCCTTAAAAAATGAGAAATTTGCACTAAACTACGGAGGTCTGAAAGGGCCAGAATGTTTTTTTTTTTTTTTAATTACAATAATAATAAATCTGTCAATGTTTATTCAAAAGTCCCTGAATTAAAAAACATATTAACAGCATAGGCAAAGTATTCAAGATATACATGATGAATAGTTTTATTAAATATATTCATTATTTTAAATATATTTTTATTTAATACTCCTTTTGTTCCACGGTGGCGTACGACAACACATCTATTAGTGAGTCTTATGTGTCAGTCAGTGGGCAGGGCTACTGATCTCAAACTATGGTACAACGGCTGTTTTTAGATGTACTGAGAAGTGGCTGTAGTAATTATTTACAAGGTAAATATGAACAAAATAACTGTGGTGAAATGGTTGGCAGGTGACCAGGAACACCAGTAACTTCTGAGGTCAGATATTTGTTTCTGGTAATGACATCCAAACACTGGTACAGGTTTGAAAAGCAGTGGGATCTGCTGACTTTATTAGCTAACAAATCATCCAAAGTACTAATAAACTAGCTTTTACTGGAACCATTCTAACTTTTAAAAGAAAAGCAGCCATATAAAACGTTAATGTTTAAGTTCTTTGATGTTAAACTTTTAGGTTTTAACATCCTGTGTAGCTCAAAAATATACCCAAAAAATAAAAAAATATATATATATTTTTTTCTGAATTAACATTTTGGCTGCCACAAGAATGTTTTGTCAATTGGATGGACTTCCCCTGCTGCTTACGGCCATAGATCAGAGTAATCAAAATCAGAAACCTCTGATGGCCGATACAAAACAGAAAATACATCACAATCACAATACACCCACAATTGGAGACATTGCGGTAGAAAAAAAAATTGTTATTATTAATCAATAACATTATCACAAAAAAAAAAACAGTATTGACATGTCATGTTATTTTTTGCGATGCAGCTCTAATAAATTGTAAAATAATTTAATCGAATTCATATGACTTTAGGATGTGCTTGATAGAGTTTACATGTAATTATTTTTAACCAAATAAAGTTAACTATTGCCACAAAAACAATTACGAACATATTTATTTCAAACTGCATTCTATTGATTAAATACAAAAATAAGTTATGTAATTATATATTTATTTAACATTCGCACATATTTATTTCGTTTAGAAATTTTTGGTACTTTAGGCTTTCCATACATAATTACCCTTTCCACAAGTTCCCACTCAATAGCCTATCTTTTTAGACCAAGCTCGAACTTGAACGAAGAGTTTGATATGAGACATGCCCGGATTTGAAATCAAGGATCAAGGAGTGTGGAGGGGTGTGTGTGTGTGTGTGTGTGTGGGGGTGTGTGTGTGGGGGTGTGTGTGTGTGTGTGGGTGGGTGTGTGTGTGTGTAATATGGAGGGAGGGGGTTGTTGCATTTATCAAGGGCCACTATAGGCCACAGCTTGCAGCCGTCTTGGGCCCTCCACCAAAATGTTGCACGACGTCACCGCTTCCGCCCTGTTCCCCTCTCCACCCCCACCCTCCCTCTCTCTCTCTCCTCCCCCCGGCGTCGTTGGAGCAGCTCAGCCGCCTGCAATCCAACATGGAGTAGTTGAGAGATGGGGCTCTAGCGGGGCCACCCCTCGGCAACAGCAGCGAAGACGCGCTTCTTTTTTTTTTTTACGCACAACTGGAAGCGGAGTCGTCGGTGAAAACATGCGCCTTAGGACTTAAAAAAGCGGAGCGTGTGGGAGAGGGAGTGAGCGAGCGAGTTTGCGTGTGTGTGTGTGTTTGGGGAAGGTGGGGGGGTTAGAGAGAACCAAGAGCTGGATTCGGCAACCGAAATTGCCAGTGCAGCCTGCGTTTATCCACTGATTGGGTATTAAAGTTCCAGACGGAGAAGAGGAGGTCCTTTATTTTTTCTTCTTCTTCTTTTGCGATCCAGAAGAAAACAGCGTGGCTTCAGTGGAGGAAAGAAGGAGAGGGGAGAATTTCAGGAAAAAAGGGGGACTGTCGAGGGCAAAGCCTGAGAGCCGACACTCGCACAAAGGCGCAGGGGGGATTTATGCGGAATTGGACACGGGATCGGAGGTGAAAGAATGACGAGTGAAAAGTATGCAACCGCCGCGGTACGTTACCTGAGGTGAAACGAAAAAATGATAGAGGAAACACACCCAAACGAGTAAGTAATGCAGCTTAAAGATTCCTCTTTCCCCGTGCTTATAAGTTGCTTGGAGCAACTTGGTGGAATGTGCAAAAACTCTCCCTGCAAAGCTACACTTCCCTTTTAATCGTGGCCGTTTGTGTCTTTACTGTCTCTTTAATGCATCGGCTGGATGTAGTTCTTTTCTTTTTGTTGTTTTATTTTTATTTTTACCCCCCGCCCCCCATATTATTATGTTATAGAAAACAGCCTAAAGAAGTCGAGAGAGAGAGAGAGAGAAAGAAGAGTGGGAGGCGGAGGAGGGGAATAAGCGTGGGTGGATCGGAAACATTTTCTGAAAGGATCTCAAGCGAGAGAGCAGCGAGTGAGGCCCTGTTGCAACGTAACTTAGGAACTCAAACACGCCTGACGAGCGGCGCCTTTAAATATATATAGAAATACAGCAACTGCAGCGCGCGGGGTAGGGTAGGGTGGGGGGGTCCACGGTTTGTTACGTTGTAACGGCGCGCGGCCGCGTTTCTCTTTATGCCCCCTTCTCTCTGCTGTTCGGTCACATCTGTGTGTTTGCTTTCAACCGAAGGGGGAAGTCTCACCGGATAAGAGATATCCGATATGCCCCATCCGCCATCTCTTTCTCAATCGCCCTCATTTGCATAGCCTACCGCGCTCCATTCATAAAAAAAAAAAAAAAAAAAAAAAGTAGGCTATATGGGATTGTAAACAACGGATGGCTTTCAGAGTCGAGAGAGAGAGAGAAAAAAAATCCAGCGTCAGATTCGGGTTGATTCGAGTCATCTCGGCTCGTTTCTGTCCGCCACGCGGGCTCGTTCGTAGCTCCGCGTGCAGGCCCACAGACCTGTTTACACGGCACCAGTGGGTCCGAGTTAAAGCCGAATGCTTACCCCTAACCAGCTGCTTTCATATTAGGCGACACATAAACTATACTAGACGAGTTTTTTTTTTTTTTTCCTCCCCCTCGTCTGAGCCAGGCTGCTCGGTGGTAATGCCTCCCTGCCTGCCTGTGCTGATTTGTTGGCGGGGGTTGGAAGGGCGAAGGGCACCGGATGGGGGGGATGTTTGCGCTGCGGTAGCATGACGGCGGCTCATTCATAAAAGCCCTCTAACCTTCAGCGAGTCCCCATTCATGCCTGTCGGCCGTGCTGTAGTCAGCACAAGCCCCGCGTCTGGGTGTCTGTTCCGCGGTCTGCGATCCCACAGGGAGACCCGAGTCCGTAACCTGGCACCGGTCGGCACTATAAAAACCAATAGTTGAAAATACAGTTGAAATACAATATATTGATACAATTTCAAGTTTCTACTAATACTCAAAATTCACTAAACTTGGAAGTAGAACATTACTGACATGTAGTAGTTGCTTTCACACAGGAACGTATTTCATAGAATAATGATCAGGTACAAATTATTTCAGGAACAAGAGTAGTTCAATACAGGCCTGGGTTGGTGTGATATTTTTTATGCTAAGATAACCTCCAGCGAAAATAAAATTGTATTTACTATTACTAATGTCACAAATTGATCAGGGTTTCAATATCACACAATGTGTACAATATGCATATAGTGAAGAAAATCTTGGACTGGAGTTAATGTTAGCTAATAATTTAAGCAACATGTTCAGGCTAGGCTCTCCATGGCCCTTGTAGTTTAATACAACACAAATGTTTTAGAATGCAAAGAGTTACGTAGGTCTTTGTGAAAACAGCAGGTGTTAGGCAGAATCGATTTATTCAATAAAGCCATGTTGTTGAGATGGATAGACTAGTTATTATCTGAGGTCTACTTGCAAAGTAGAAGTACTTTATATTTAGAAGTAATTATTTATCCATTGTAAGTGATATCTGTGTCACGATATCATGCATTGTATGTGTTTTTGGGGAGTCGTCTTATGTTGTATATTTTAATTAAAAATACAACACAAGACGGCCTGGAATGGTCAAAATTCTTCCAACTTATATACAACTAAACCTTGAATTGTGAGTTAGCTTACACACACTGTCTGTGTTTTTCATGACCGGATGTATTTCCAAAGAGCCAAATTCATATTTCTTGTTTGTGAAGGAATAGTGTAGTAGCCTTCTCTCAGTCTGCTGACCAGCAGTGTGCAGCAACAGGTGGGAGGAGAACACTGTGAAACTTTGTGCTCTGCAGCCAGAAAAAAAATATTTTAGTTCTGGCACTGGACCTGGAGTCTCATTAAAAAGGAGTTTAACCTTCAGATAGAAAATATGATAGAAGATGTATATGGTTTTGGAACTTTGTGCACCTTGATACTGGTCAGTAGGCATATCTACTGGAAAGGATGTAGTTCTTACACAACAGGAGTAAGTCAGACAAATCACCTTGTCTCCTCAATGTATTTACTTCTATTTATTTAGTAAATGTTATGAGCTTTTATCAGGCTGTAACTAGCTTGGCAACATGAAATGGTGAGGACAAACATGCTAGCAAGCTAAGCTTCTTAAGGTTAGGGTTCATAGGGAACCTTAACCATGGTTGTCAGGAAAAATAGGTTTTAATGCTACCTTAGTACGTATTTAGAAAAATCTGTTATGGTTTTGATAACATTTATATTCCTGAACGCTAATGCTAAAGAAAAAGATGCTAGTGTGTTGAGCTTCTTTAACTTTATTGTAGGGGTTGCTAATTATTTTTTATTCATGGTTGTTGAGAAAAAACTTAATTGCCACCTTAATGGGAGATATTTTGAAGGCTTTTTAAATGGTTTCAGTAGCATTTTATGCTATAGCTAGTTTAATAACAGTACGCATGCTAAATTGTTAGCAAGTTAGAAACCAAACTTCTTAATCCTGAAGTATTCATCTTAGCTGTGGCTGTCAAGGAAAATGTTTACATCCGACCACCATAGAATTTATTTGAAAATTGTATTCATATATTAACAATTAATGCCTTAATCGCAAATCAGTTCTTGTTTCTTTTTCACACTGAGGACAATCCACATTAGCAAAAAATAAATCTAAATTTATAGCTTAAAACCATTTTTGTTTAAACAAAATTGAAAAGTTGGTTGGAATGCAATTAATTTAACCAGTTTTATTCAAAGGGGTTGATTATATACGTATCACCATCTGATGTTTGCAAATTGTTGCATCAGTTTTATTGATTCAGTTCTAGCAGTTTTTCTCAGTGTACCCGTCTCATTGGGTTGCACAGTCCCACGTCTGATTCTGTCCCCACCCAAGTCCTACAGTGAGACAGAGGCCATACATTTGTCACAATATATTGCAACAAAAAAAAAAATCTCTCCCTGAAGCTGTTGGATCATTTCCTGTTGCAGACGATACCTTTATGGCCTTGCTGTAAGTTGTGTTTCTGATAAAGTTCGCTTTTGTCACTGATGTGCAAAACCAAACCACACCCTGGAAACTTTCAAAGAACCCTGCTGGGTGACTTTGTATGGAAACACCAGTGCTGCTTTTGCACTTGTATCCTCATGTCTCTCATAATTGTTAAAAAGTATTTTAAGACATTTCTGTCGGAACCTTTTAGCTACAGTTAACAAATGTTGTTTACTGCATTTAAGCTTCTGGAAATGGTTACCCATAATTGATCCATACAGAAAAAGGTTTGAATAGTTGACACAATTCTTCTGTATTTAAATGTCTTTGGTCACCAGCAGTGGAACCAAGAGTTTCAAAGCAATCACATGGGGCTGAGCATTCATCGTATCGTTTATCATTTATTGTGATACATTTCTTATCATGATAAGACTTCCAAGTTATCGTTGCTGTGATAAATTTCAATTAATGATGTTTAAAAGCTGTCAGAATTATTGGGATTGATAGTTTTACTATTTTCTCCACTGTTTGTTCAATGAAAGTACCAATAAATATTGTTTAATTTGAAAATTTAATTAAATGCATTTACTGTATGGAGTTTAGTGACAGAAATCGCACTTTTTATGTAACCGGTGTTCTAAAGAAGCGCTTTACAAATGAATATGTTTATCAAGACCGTTATTGTTTTTTGTGGGGCCGTGGTTACTGTTTCATGTTGTCACAACCTGACTCCTGTCACTTTCATTGTTTATCACAATATTACCACAAAATATTGTAATACAACAATATTTAAGTCCATATCGCCCACTCCTACAATCACAGGGGCATTTCGTACCAGATTTGAAAGTTGGTGGGAGTTTTCTTTTACCAAATGGATGATCAGTGTGAGGATTTATAGCAGAGTTGGTGACTCAATGTAATAAATTGTCCAGTGTCGCCACAAGGTCATCAAGGAGAAGGGATTGCTGCAAACTTTGTGACTCGAGGCAGTCACCTTGGCTTCCTTTGACTGAAAAGTTTTTACCAACTGGCATGATAAACTAAACTTGTTTTACAACCAGAATCAGCTTAGAATATATATAATTGACTTAACAAGCTAGTTTGATTGGCTTGACCCTGTTCTGATTAATGCAGAAGCTTTAAAGGCCGTACTACGGTGTAACTTTTGGCCAAGTGTTTGGGTAAACGTCCTCAAACTGGTAAGAACCAGCTGATGCTTTTTATTTGAAGGTCATACTGACTTTTTTTTTGACATGACTGTGAAACCACAACCCTGATGACAAATACAAATGTGCATAACCACTTTATATATATATGTTATTTTTTTAACATGAAAATATATACAGTGAACAAGTACAACTTGTAACATTAGTGTACGCTCATCTTGTGAAAGTTTTTGCGTCTCCCAGTTGAATGTTATCTGTTAGGCTTATTCCTGAATTGTAAAGGAGAGTCTGAGCTAATTTTATTGGAAGACAGCAATTTAATAGAAAACAAAAGATTAAATTATAATTTTAGTATCTATTAAGATTATTAATGTGCTTTTTACTGTTGGTTGTAGCCTTGCTGTCTTTATCTTTTTGGCTGGTCGGAAGTGGCAGTCGTAAAAATTATCTATTTTGTGTAATGCAGTCTCTTTATCTGAAGTAAAGCCAGATATGGGATTGATGCCGGGTCAGGACATAAAGACACACCCATGTATACTCGTGGTGTCACGTATTTCTTTTTTGATGTCAGTATTCGGTAACAGTTCTCAGTCTCTCTTTTGCGACATCAGCGGTTCATTATCTGCCTTTTGTTGTGTTGCCGTGTAGTTGTTGACGCGTTTGTTTATCACCTGCATGGGCTGTAATGTCGACAGATTTAACGTGTTATCGTTGTCATATCCCAGGTTTGGAAGTTCCTCTTCTCTCCTCAGTTATTACTCATTATAAGGGTGCATTGCATCCCGCCCACCCCCCGTACACAGAGAGCAACACTATGAGCAGAGGATGTATTGATCTGGTGTGAGCTACTGCCCAGTCAGCATGTGCACAGTCAGTATTGGACAGGAGATGCTCGGTGACATTCAGCTAAGGTCGACAAAGAGTTGAAACCGAATCCGTCCCTGAAATAAAAAAGCAGTCAAGAAGTGGTGAACGCAGCAGCGAGGAGTCAGACGACCTGTATGTTCCCTCTGCAGGACTGTCCTGTTCCCCGTTTTTCCAACTTAGCTGAATCTGATATTAACGTTTCAATAAACCTGATAGGAGTGAGAAAGCTCATCACCAAAACCGGACATAGATGGATGATTAAATGATTCACCCCTTTTGGAAACTGATATGATGCTGCAAGCCTTTGTTGAAAGAAAGCCATAACAAAAATCAAGAAGACTTGCAGGGAGTATAGTAGACAAAAATGCTCTGGTCAGATGAGCCCAAAACTCCAACTTTTTGGGAGTTATCTGATCCAGATTTTATCTTTCAATGCATCTTAATGCTGCAGTATGTAACTTTAATAAAATATATATATATATATATATATATATA
>CAEFZY010057249.1:0-14687 GCA_903066815.1 Brachyrhaphis roseni
ATAGAGAATGTAAAAAAAAAAAAATAAAAATATATATATATATAAATATATGTATATATGTATATATATATCTCAATGGTATGCTCCCATACATTTTCTTTTACCAAGTACTCAAAAATGCTGCCAGATTAAAAAAAAAACATTTCTTGAGTTTTTATGTAACCAAGTGTTGTCCAAGTCCAACAACTCAACAACTCAACTCAACTCAAGAACTACTTCCTTTTTCATACCAAAATAGGAGTTTTAAAGAAATAGTGTTGAGCTAAAAGCCTTCACATCTAGTGCCTATAAAAACTAATTGCATTAATTTCACCATAAGGATGATATTTATCACTTTGACAGCAAATATGTTTTAATTCTGTAAATCTCTTGACACATCATCATGCTAGACACTTAACGGGTATTTTACTCAAAAATACCTTGGAGATTAAATTATAATAGGAATAATTATGGCTTTTCAGTCTTTAAGATGAGTAATTAGTTTGTGTAAGATATTTGTATATCTAATGTGACAATGAGAAACCCTGGTATTTTTCCTCCAACTTCCCATATCATGAGAATCTCACACCAACCCATGCACAGTAGTTCCAACCCGTAGATGTGTTGAAATCCGTCCCTCAGACAGTCTGGCAAAAACCCAAAATGAGTGCAGCACACAAGCTTTCAAAAGCACAGCAGAAAAGCAAACACCTCTTTCCATATCCTCTCACCTCAGCAGTGAGGTAGAGGAGAGCGCCACAGTGGTCGAAATGTACAACATTGAGCAGAATGTGCCCCATCAATGGTATGGCTCTAGTGTGGCCTACTTTACTGAGCTGAGGTATTCAGCGGGGAAATAAAGGAGACACACATGTCGGATAACCAGGACTGCTTTTGGTGGGTGAGAAATGGGAGCAAACGTTTTGAAACTAAGGATGCAACCTAGATAATTCTAATTGTCCTAAAAATGGACACCTGCGTCTCCCACCTCCCCCGTTCCCACCTCCCCAGCAAGTTTCCCACATTCGACGATCCAAAAAGGTGCTTGACGAGCGGCTGAGCGGCTGAAGGAAAGGAAAACGGGTGCATTTGTGATAAATTGTGGCCAAATTTTTCTGTTTCCACAGAACTATGAATCAATGCAGTGGAGCTCAACTTATTCAACAGCAGCTCCCACCTGCCCACACACCAGCTATAAAAATAGCTAACCTACTCAGCTAGACTCCAGGACGAGGGGGCAAATCCATCAGAATCCTCGTCCTCCTGAAGGGTAAACTCTGTGCAACACCGTGCTTACCGAACAATAAAAAGAAATGCAGCGGTGACAAACTGGACACCCAGGAAGGTCTAAGTGAGGGAGCCAAAGCCCTTTTCTAGTCAAATGTTACGCAACATGTTGAAGGCAACTCAGGGCTGCTGGGTTTTTTTTTTTTTTTTACCCTCCAGACTCCATTAGGTTTCTAAGTGTATGTGAATCCATCTTGAGCTTTCACATTAGAGATGTAAAGGCCGGAAGCTGCACAAATAATAAAAAGATTAATGACTTTAACACAGAACGGAAGTCCATTCAGAACAACGCTCATGGATAAACAATAGACATCTACTGATAGGGCTTTATTGGCTGATACCAATTTAAAGTTTTGTCTAATGCTCCCCGCCCGGCCCCTCAATCTATAGGTCTATAAAATAAATTGCAAGAGTATTCCCTCTGATGCAACAAAGGATATGTAACCAACTTTCTTTATATCTAAATTTTAGAATCAGCCTCAGAAATTTGTATTTGGGTAAACAAGGAAAATGTGCAAGATTTGCTGACACACAAATCTGTTTCATTGTTAAACTGAAAAAGTACATTTAGGTGCAGAATAATGAAAAAAAAAAAAAATCTGAGTTTCAAGCTCGATGCATTAAAAAAACAAGAGTTAGATTTTTTTTTTCCAGCCTTTGAACTGCCAATAAATAGGTGTAAAAATAATTAACTAAATAATTAACTAAATAACTGCTAGTATTTCCATATGTACAGAAATCCTGAACATCTTCAATCACAATAGGTGGGTCTAAATACATTACACATTAAAAGTAAAACAGTTACTTTACCTTTTCTAGTCAACTGCAATGCACTTATTGAGCTGTACTGATTATCATTATTTTTTATACAGATACATCTTGCAATTATGTACTAGTGATTATTGTATTATTTACTTCTACACTACACTTAGTATAGTAGTAGTAAGGATTTTCTTGTAGTAGCAGCAGCATCGTACAGAATAAAAATGATTACAATGACAGGTGAAAGTTGTCCTAATAATTATGAGATGGGAAATTACAACAGGTAGAAACAGAACATATGTTTTGTCTACTGGAGGCAAAACGGAGAGAAATTATTTTTTTGTAGAAATACTCAACTAAATTTTCTTTAAACTGTGTAATCTTTTATTCAATAGAATTTGAAACCGATTAATTTGAAAGTACAAGATCATTCTAAAATAGTTAATTGCTGAAACTATAAATAACATGAAAGGAAGTGTATTTTTGACAACCGATTTAAACATAAACAAGAAAATAGTGAATTCTGCAGCTATTCCTCTGAAGTAATTACTTATTTACTCTGTCAATCATCAATTTCCTCATTTCCTACATGTGGATTACCATCATCATTGGTTTATACCAATCTCATTTTATTAGGTACCATTATAATTAGCGTGTACCTTCAATGGCAAACTGAAACTAAATCACAAACTAACCACATTAAACTTCACTGAACAATAGGAGTCGTCAAAGAAGGTTTGATATGTACTTGTGTTGGTTAGAAACCGAGACATCTAGTGGAAAATGGCGTCTTTTGGTACTTCAAAACGTTGTAATTAAGTTGATCAAAACTGTAAGGTGACCAAAAGCCTTACAACCTTTTAACCATCTACATAGTATAAAATGAGACTAGCCAACACACAAGAGTAGTGCAGGACGGAACAACATGCAGCACATTTCACAAATATCTGCCAAAAATTGTTTGTGCAAAAAAATCTCAGTAGTGCAAAAAGATGGAGTCCTGCACTGAACTATTTTATGCAAAACAGGCAACAACCGTTGGTTGCGTTCGTGATTAATGTTTGCAAATTCTGCAGAGTTAATATTATCTTTTTATAAAACATTTGTAGAAAATGTATCAATAAAAAGTGAAGCGGTTGCACAAAATGTCTGGCTGCTTTACTGCAACAAAAATGTGTCAACATCTTATTATTATTATTTAGTAGTAGTGCTAATATTTTCCCATCATTTCACTCAATCTTTTATTCTGATAATTGCACTCAGACTGGCTTGTTTTCACATTAAATCTGCCAACTATAATTATTGCGATTTAAATAATTGTTTAAAAACGGGTCTCTTGTAGAAATCACCTGTAGAAATGAAGCTGAAGTCAAATAAATGGAAACTTCAAAATAATTTCTATTTTTTGCTAATGTAGATGTGTTAAATGTCCAAATATTTAACACATATTAAATATGAGTAACTAAAATCTCAGTAAGAATCTCTGAAACTGATTCAACGATCATTTGTTAAAGATCCAAAGTGCTGGCATAAAAAAAAAAAGAACCTTTTGCTTTTTATGTTTTTTATTACAACCAAGTCCCATTTCTCTACACATCGCTTCATAGCATTTACTTTTGCAGCAACAGCGAGAGAGCTTTCTTCGTGCAGTAGCTGGTGTTTTTACTGCTGGAAAACAAACAGCCCAACAACTGCTGTACATAAATGAGCAAACTGCTTAACAGCTCAATCTCTATCAGCAACACATGCCTCCTAATGCACCCGGCCCATTGCTTCTACGAGTTGCTACGAATGGTAACAAAATAATTTCACAAGTTTCTTTTAATAAATAGCAAGACATGTCACGGGCTAATTACAGTTTGCAGCATGGACACAGCGCACTGAGATTGCGTTGGTACGAGGTCGGTAGACACTAGAAACTCCCTGAATATGTTATTTGAAGTGCAGAGCATGCTAAATATTCCTTACGGCTCTTACGGCTAAGGAAGTTGCATCACAGTTCAGTCACTGTACAGGGACAGTCACAAAAGAAGAAGAAGAGGTTTGCAGACATGCATTATTTACATGCCGGTCAAGTAAAAGAAACATTTTAGATGCAATGTGCAAATTGTAAAAAAAAATAATAAAAAAAACCAAAACATGGTTATTACATAAACTAAGAAGAACCTCAAATAACATTTTTATTCTGAATATGTCAAATTCAGATCCAACAGGAAAATCAGAAAATCTGTATTGACCAGAAAACCCATATCACTCCATATTTAACTTTATACTTTTTTGAATTATCTGAAGAAAAATAAAATCATGTTATAGGGACATACATATAAACATGGATAATTATGTAATTACTGCATTTTGGATATAATTAAAAATAACTGCTAACTCCATCAAAGCACACTTATAAAAAATTCAAATAGGCAAATCAGCATTTGCATTAATACAAATATACAAAAACAACTAATCTGTATCAGGCAGGAAAAGTCAGCTCTGTGTATTTCTATCATCCACTTCTAAATAAAATAGAAGAAGAGAAGTCACAAATGTTAATGACTTACAGATAAATGGAGATAGCTATGTAAATTCTTAATTTTCTATTGTCTAAATTTGACCATAATAACCAATAAAACTTGATCCCTAGTGCAGATGAAATCATTCATCAAGAAGAGGCAGTAGCACAATGGAAATGATTAATGACTAGTTTTTGGAAAACGTGTGGCTGAAAAGCAAATTGTATTTACAATTGTTTTACATTTGTTTATCAAATTATGTGTTTTAGTGGTTCAATTAAGGCGTTTTTTGTTTTTTTTACACATCTGTGTCCAGGAAACCTTTGTTTCACTATCTGTCCGTGCTTTTCACGTATACGCCCCTGGTCAATTTAAATGCATAATGTTTTTTTTTTTTTTTTTTCCCCCAACTAATCAGAATTCATGCAGCGCATTTTGGAGAAATCACATCCAAAGCCTGATAGTGAAACCTGTCGTCCAGTTAGCAGCCTGGGTAGCATATTTGTTAGCATTGCCAAAAAGGCCGAAGACGGCAAGTTGCCCACACAGCAAAACAAAACACTGCGAGCGATAACGGTGCTTGGACGTTTTCATGCTACATACCGAGCAGCAGCAATTTCAGCTCTCTCCTGGAGTCCCGCTTGTCTCGGCGGAGTTGTTTGTCAATTTCTGCATTGATTCGTTTCGACTCCTTCGCCTCCTCGCTCAGGCAGCAAGCCATCATGGACTCCAGAGTCATCCCCCCTGGTTGTGGCAGCCCGGATCAAACGGGACCTGACGAACACTGGCTCACGGTTTCCGTTTCTCCCGAGTCCCCGGCCCTCGCTTGGCTCTCAAGCAAGCGAGGAGGAGGCGGTCAGTCGGACTGGACTGGACGGACGAACGGATGGATGGGTTGGGGCTGGGGGAGGGGAGACTTAGCCAAGGGGCCTCGCTGTCAAGTTGTCCCCCCGGCCGGGAAGAAGCGCGACTTCACCCGGATGTTCCACCGTAAATCACGGGAGATTCACACTGGAAAGGGGAGCTAAGGGCTCCTCTGACTGCACCGCTCTGAACACAGCTTAGCTATTTTTGCTTTTTTGCTCCTAATGGCAGCAACTTAAAGCCCCTTTAGTTTTTTTTTTTTTCTTTTTCTGTCACTGCCTTTTCCAATTCAATCTTCACCATCCGTCAAGAGTGGTTCAAACCTGCAGCATCCAACCCGGTGACAGCTGATGTGTCTGCAGTCTCTTCGGCGTTATTCCAACAACATCAGCACAACCTCCCCTAAATTAGGCCGGAGACAATCGGGAGTGCTCGCCCTGCTAGCCCGCTAGCTCGCCCAACTAAACAGCGCCTCGGCTAACGTAGTGACAGCCCGCAGTGATTGAAACAGCAGGCTGGTTGAAGGAATTTGTCCGCCTAGCTAAAAACAACAGGACAACACCCAGTTACATCCTGAGTCATCCCGACGGTAAATGACAAAGCTAGTGCAAAAAAAAAACTGGTAATAACGGAGGAAAAACTCGTGCCGAACCGGCGGCCCTTGCCGTGAATATGTTCACATCAAACGCCCGTCGCAGGAATAAGGTGGGCACACTCCTGGATGCTGCCAAGCGAGGCGGAGGAGGGAAGCGCGGCGTTGACTGACAGACGGCGGACTGCATGAAACAGGTTTGGGGCAGACCAATTGAATGAGCGAGGCGGGTCTCGGGGTGGGATTTGTAGCCGAGCGCCCCAACTTACGTCCGTGAGATGCGAAAATTGTCCACAGCATATATAACCGTCTCATATTATAAATGTTTGACACGTATGGTGTGGTCTAAACAAATGGAAAAGTATGCATGGAGCACGGAGTTAAAGTGGAACTAGACCCATATTTTAAAGCTCTGAAGCAGCACCGCCGCATGAAAAACGATGTAACCAGAAGACAAAGGTGTGCTGGAACTGCAGCGACATCTTGAGGCCAGGGGGAAGAATTGCATAAGACTCATTCACAAAATTTGTGGGCTACGCAACTACCAACAATCTGTAAACCGCTCATATTTTATTTGCAATAAATAATAAATTTATCGCAACTAAAATATTTTTTAAAAATATGCATTTTTTAAGTAAACTTCCTTGCAAAATACTGAATTTATAAAACGTTTTATTTTTTTATCGCTAATACAAAAAAAATCAGAAAAGCATGTGCTACTAACTAAAATGCTGTGCAGTAATCTACTTCCAGAAACTGCTTAACTTGTAAACACAATCTGTCATTTATTCTCAGTTTAAATTCAGCTGCCACATGAGAGCCTTGGAGGTTTGTTGGAGAACACTGGTGAGCAAACGGCATCATAAATGCCAATTATTATACCAGCAAGTGAGGGATAGAGTTGAGACATTTATAGCAGGGCTAGGTTATAAAACAATATTTCAAGCTTAAAAAAATCTCACTTTACCATTTCTAAATTTGACCATAATAACCAATAAAACTTGCAACAGTTTAGCCGTATTGCCCAGCCCTAGATCACAGGTTGTCCAAGCAAGCAGACGGGCGAGGTAAGGAGAACATCAACAACCGTAACAACTATAAACATACAGCCATAATGAAGAATTCTTGAGGTATTTTGTAAATAAGAACGGAGAGGGGAAGAAAGAAAAAAAATCAGTCTTAGGATGTGCAAAGCTGGTAGAGACACTATAGACTTCCAGCTACATACAAAAAAAAGTGATTCTGTAAAGCACCAGCTCTGGGAGGGTGAATACAAACCCACACATCATTTTTCACTTTCAAAAAAATATATGAAATCATACATTATTTTTGTTCTACAAAAATGCACGTCTTTTAGATTTTCACATAAAATCTACAAGATTTTTAGATCTTTTAGATCTAAAAATCTAAAAGATTTTATGTGAAAATCTTTTCACATAAAAGAAAAGATTTTCTTTTCTTTTATGTGAAAAGAAAAGAAAATCTTTTCTTTTCAATTCAAAAAGGTCAAAAGTTTGCAATTTTGAACTTTTGCAAAATTGCAAAAGTTTGCAATTTTGAACTATTGCAAAATGTGCAATAGTTCAAGGGGTTATTATTGTAACTGCATTAATTCACCTGTGTTTATCTGGCGGCAGACATCATCTTCAGGTTAGGTTTTGCATTTCCATAAGAAAACAGACCAGACTGAACTGGCCTTAATGGAGGCCACACTGATAACAGACAGAACAGTCAACATGCTGTTGTTTAAAGAGAAGACGAAACCACACACCTGTCTATGTTCAACATCAAAAAGTGTTTACGTGTTGAATGTACAAGTTCAGTAGGTTATATATTTGCAAAGACAAAATTGATTCACCAGTTAAAAAAGCTTTGTCTGCAGCTAAATTCAGGTTTTTTGCTGTTGAAAATAGTCACAGAAGAGGCCTCGGACCTCCTCAGCATCACTTTGGTCCATGCTGGTAGGAGCCAGGGCTTTGTGGCAGGGCTGGGGGTTTTCTGCCTCACACACCTCCACCTGCCACTCTGCTTTGATGGCATCTCTGTGGGACTCGCACATGTTGTGCAGAATGCAGCAGGCCAGCATCATGGTGGGCACCACGTCCAGCCCGCAGTCGTTCCTCTTACTCAGGCACTGCCAGCGCGCCCTGAGCCTCAGCAGCGCCTCCTCCGAGGCACGCAGCGCTCTGCTGAGGCGCCGGTTGAACAGCTGCTGCGGCTCCGACAACGCCGTGCGACATCCCCGTCGGCTCTTTTGCTCCGGATAGGCCTTCATGAGCCAGCTCTGGAGCGGGTAGCAGGCCTCCCCCAGCAACACATACCTGCAGACAGTAGATGGGTTTCAGGCTGAAAATAAAAAACACAGCCCTCAGACACAAACAAGTAAACAACTTATATATTCCATTTCTGAGGCTGAGCTGGTCGATCTAATTTCCCTTCATTTCCAACTAATATTTTTCCACACTCTAAAAGCCTTTCTCGTGGTCTCATTTTACATACTTTATAGCAGGAGAGATGGTTTTTGTTTGATTGGTGTCCAGTTCTGTTAATTTTAACAAGTAAAATTAGTATTCTAAGTTCAGTATTCTAAATTCAATTTTGATTACCTTAAATCTTAAAAGTGAATTTTTTTAATTTTACTATTTATTTACAGTTTTTTTCACCCCATATGTTGTTTCTTGTTTCATTTTAGTTGTTTTAATTGTCAAAAGTATGATTTCCCAGTTTAAATGCATTTAAAGTTTATTAGTGTACATGGAGTTTGAAATGACGTGTAACAGAATCTTTGGTTACTGTTTTTGGGATTTTTTGGGAGGAGGGGGCTGTTGCTGAAAATAACAGATTTTTATTTTTGCAAAAGGTTTTGAAATATTAAAAAAAAATTTTTTAGTAATTTGCACAACAGCAGTTTCATGTTTCGCTACCATGTCTCCTAACTGCTTAAAACACAACAGGGTGGTGAGAAAGGAGAAAATGAGTACAACGAAACTAATCAATAATCATTGATATCAACTGATATGAAGCACTTATATTGTGATATGTTTTTCAACCATGTTTCCAAGCCCTAGATCACATTTTGTAAAAAAAAAAAAGAAAAAAAAAAGAGAGAAATACTAGTGAAGCAAAAAGGATGATTTTAGCCGATCCATTGTCATCATATGCAGGTTGTTCTATCATCTGTGATGTGTTACTTTGTGTTTACTTTCTAACTGTACCTAAGCGGTTTCCCCATGAAGGTAGGCGTTTGGGCAGGAGACAGTCCACCCTCAGCAGCTGTGGCCCACAGAGCAGAGTTCTGTAAGATCTCAGCTGGATCGGTCCCACCGGGGAAACTGGCACATACATCCCAGAAGTAGCCCTGACCGCTGATAGCAACCTGGAGAGAAAGCAAAATAAGTTACAAAAGAAAGTCTAAATCGGATGCAAGCGGGAATGTTAGCCACACAGACACCTGAGACAGGACAGACAGCCAGCCAGCGGGGTTGGCGTAGTCTGACGCGTTGCTCGATGGGGTGATGATGGCTGTGTGAAGTGTTGTGATGGCAGCCACACAGTGAGGAAAGCCCAAGTAGGAGTGGAAGAGCTGTGCCGATTCCTCCAGCTCCTGCTCGGTGGGGGGACGCAGGTACGTGGAGCTGAGGAGAGCCACGATGGCGTGGCACATGTCTCTGACACACCTGCACACGGTGGACTTCCCCACACCGAACAGGGTGCTGATGGTGCGGTACTCGACGTTGGACGCAAGACGCCACAGGGCCACGGCCACGCGTTTCTCTACTGGCAACGCCAGCCGGAAGCTTGTGTCCTGGCGCGCCAGCCGGGGCCTCAGCTTCTCGCACAGGTAGAAGAAGGTCTCCCGGCTCATCCGGAATTTGTCCAGCCAATCAGAGGGCTGAAACTCCGTCATCACAACCCTCTCCCACCAGTCGGAGCGGGGAGTGGTTGTCCAGGGTCGGGTGCGGATGCGGACGTTGGAGCGCATTCCTCCCGCTATCATCATCTGTTGGGGCAGAGACAGAAGAGATAAGAAGAGCTGCTTTTGGAAGAGGCTGGAAGTTTCAAGCTTGCTTGTCATCCTCAGAATATTTGGGTCTTCTCAAGACGCAAACATGTACATCAGCTAAATAAGGTAAAGACAAACTCTAGTCCCCTCTATACAAGTTACAAGTCAACAAGAAAATGTTTTCTTTGGTTTATTTGGGTATGGCTTTAAAAGTACTTTCCAATAGTGTTCACATTAAGCATTTTCCCACTTAACCCATAAAACAAATAAAGGTAAGTGTATTTTATTGGGATTTTTTGGGGGGGGATAAACTACCCATCCATCCATTTTCTAAGACCCTTGTCCCTAGTGGGTCAGGAGGGGTGCTGGTGTCTATCTCCACTAATGTTCTGGGCGAGAGGCGGGGTACACCCAGTCTGTCGCAGGGCAAGGGGATAAACCAACAAAAAGCAATTTATAATTGTACTGTGGAAGGACATGAATCATTGGTTTCAACCCTGAAAATATGGGCTGCATGTATTCAGCCCCTTTACTAATTAAGAAAATATATTTCCACCAGATTTAAGTAAATTGTAAATGTAATTTACAGCTTAAATGATTTTGTGTGAAGATTTGTTAAAAACACACGTGAACAAAAGCATCATATGTTTTTGTATGTTGACAATATTAGTAGTTTCTTCTATACAACCAGCCTTTATAAAGGAATGAATGAAAGAAACCCACAGTAAAGAGAAAGGCTTCAAAACTCTTACCTGGAGTTTCCCTAGTGTACAAATGCACAACACAGTTAGGTGTGCAAAAGGGAACTGTACTGGACCCCATACCTACAGTTCAGCTCTGGATTTCAGACATTTTAACTAAAACTTGCGTTCAAAGCGCCAATAATTATAGATTATTACCGAACCGAACCGACTCCCAAAGCACTGACCATGAGCATCCTCCTCTGTCTCTGGAAGAAGTACTGTCGATGTCGGATGCGCCTCTGGATTTCATCGCGCCTCTGAATGTCTGCATGGTTTAGGTCTCTCTTGCGCTTCAGCAGCATGTAGGTCAGGAGAAACATCAAGGAGCGCTGCTGCTCCTCCTCGTCTCCCATTCTGGAGAAATTAACGGGGAGTTAACGCTGATAAGGCGTCATACTAACATATCTGAACAGTTAGAGACCTGACAACCAAGCTACGATGTTTACTTCCGCCTTTGCAGCCAATGTTTGTTTCTAAATGGTGCTGCCATCTAGTGGTCATACGTAGTCATTACGTCTGTAGGTCAAAGATCGAGCAAAGTCCAATTTTCATTTTTTTTATTGATAATAAAATGGACTTCACAAAGTTATGCGATCCTCCAAAATACAGTAAAACTGACACTGTAGCTACAGAAAGAGGTTTACTCAAATGCTGTTTATTGTTTCTTTAACAGTTCTTTTTATTTCGTTTCTTTGTGTTATGTTGAATTTCCAGCTGTTCTTCATAGTAGTAGTAATGATAGTACTTTATTGTTCTGTGCTTGTAATTATTTTTTTACTCTCTTCTCAGACTTAAATCTTTAGTGACACAATGATTTGGTTGAAATTTCCAGACACGTTGGGTTGCTTTTAGAATATCATTATCGTCCCCATTTTTTGACACACTTAGTCACAATAGAGAACCCAAATGGAGAATGTTTTGATTCCCTTCCTTGTCGATACCATTGCTCTTGGGAGGATCAGATGCAAGTTCGCAACTTTGGATGAAAAGAAACCCCTAAACAAGGATAGGTACTTCAATGACTGCAAAACAAAAAATGTATGTTTCTGTATTTTCTTTCAAATAATATTTGGTTAATATTGCTCCTTTAGAAATATTAACTAAAGGAGGTTCTGTGTATGCGTGAAAAGTTTGAGACACAAATCATCAAAAGGGCTTTCAACATTTCTTACATTAGGTGTAGCTAAATTTTATGTGGCAGCCATATTAGATGTTGATAGTGAGGTTGGAGAGACACCTCAGCCGGCCAAAATAGGAATCCTGATTGATATTTTTGTTACTTTTCCAATTTGGAAATACAAGACTTCTGAGAAATAATGATGCATGTTTAATTAAATTGCATCCTTTAAAAAATGCATGCTGCAGCAATAGATAAGTTTTTTTTTTCTTTTTGTTTTTAATGATGTAACTAACAAGTCAAGGGCTTGTACTACATTTTCAAAATGTCTCTCCCTAAAAGAATATGAGATCTACATACTAAAATAGTAATTACACTTGCAGAAATATATGTGGTTTTTTCATTAAGAACTGTTTCTAAAGATGAATACTAATAAGAGCTGACTTGATAAAATATCAGAAGTCACCAAAAGTGTTTACTGTGGTTACTGAGTTTATTGTTAAGGTTAAGGTTTGTTTTTATTCTGGAGCTTTCAGATGTGTGTTAGAGATGAATACAATCTAAGGATTGTTTATTGCTGTACATTCATGTCATCTAAGTACCTCTAGGATACAACTTTTACACGAGCGATGAACAGGTCTGCGGCTGCGTTTTCAAACTCTTTTGCGTCCATGTTGCCACCGGGCCCGCGGGTCTGGGCTCCGGCCATGGCCTGTGCAAGTTTGTGTGGGGAGATCTTGGCGCTGGCCTCCAAGTAGCGGATAGCCTTCGCATTTGCTTCCAAACAAGCACTCGATTTAGTGTTGGCATTAACGAAGCAGTTTGCGTCACAGTCCTGGGAGGTCTCGAGCGCTTCCTTTAAGGTCCCAAGCACCGCGGAGCACAGCGCCCTGGAGGCGGGCCCCTCATCGGGGCAGCACACCTCGGCGTAAAGCCTCTGAGCCTGCCGGATGTAGTCCGAGAAAACAGCACAGGTGAGCACGCCATGACGGAAGACATCGTAAGGGACAGCTTCGTGGTCCTGGCAACAGAGGCGTCGTAGGAGAGGGGCGGAGGTCGAGGCAGGGACGCCGCCTTCACTGCAGAGGCACCCCAGAGTCTGCGTGTAGAGGCCTCCTTTTACGCCCCCGCTGCCCTCTGCGTCAGGAGGTACGTCAAGGCAGGAACCATCTGGGCCCTCCGGATTCTCACTTGCCTGCCTTAGACACCCGTTAAGGTTCAGGAGGTCGTAGGCCACACGAACATTGTTGCTGAAAGCTGATCTAAAATACAGAAAAAAATCATACGGCCAATGTGTAGAAAAAAATTCTTCTTTTAGTTTATTGTTTTTAATGATGCGTATTTACTGTTATTTTCCCAGCAGCTACAGGAAAAACAATAATCTCCGAGACAGGGCTAGAGACAAATAAGATCAGGGAGATTTTTTTATAGCTGGGTGAATAATCAAGAGTTTTGGTCTTTCTGACAACAGTGCTAAAATGTCTTACTGAAAAAATAGTATTATAAGCTCAGTTAACAGATATTTTCAAATACATGAATGCCAGTATACTAACTTATTATACTAATTTAATCATAAAATTGTTGGGATGGTAATACAGCATCCCTGAAAAAAACCTCCTTGAACTTTTTTATATTTTTCTCACATTACACCCATAAGCTTCAGTGTCTTTCATTACGATTTTTATGTGATCGACCAACACAAAACTGCCTAGTTGTAAAGTAGAAGATAAAGTAAACATGTTTTTTTTTTCTAAAAAAAAAAATAAAAAATACACAATAAATATTGTGGCGGCATATCGCTGCCACCACAATATTTACTGCTCGGGTGGGGTGTTTATGGTGCAGTGTTTGTTTTCTCCTAAATTTGCATGCAGGTCAAGCATCTTATTTCATCATCTGTATGGTGTTCTTATAATGTAACGGACTTTGAACTGCCTTGTTGCTGAAAATGTGCTGTAAGCAAATAAACCTGACTTGAGTCACGAGCTCCTTCTTTTACTGTTGCCAAATAAATAAATACAAATATGAGAACTAATAATATTTTGTATCGCATAAAGTCATGACATTATACTTTGCAATATGTTTCTGTAAAATGAATACATTTTGAAACAAAAAAAACCATAAGCATTTGTAAAATTGTCGATACATTTTTTTAAGTGTTTCTAAATCAGCCAATGTAGCCTAACGAATAGTAATCCTGCTGACAAATGCTGGTGTCTACGGGTGCCTAAAAGTGAGCGCTAAAATTCGCCCACACCTCTGAGAGTGATGCGCCAGCCGCAAGTGCCACAGCGCCCTGTTAAGACGCTGCTGCTCGTGTGCGCCTGCGCCCGCAAGGCCGGTGATCTGCTGCTGCTGCTGCTGCTGCTGCTGCTGGTCCTCATCCCCGCATCCAGCCGTCCCGCTGTCCGTTACCGAGGCCAGGTTGCAGAAGTGGTCGGCCAGGAACCCGATGGGATCATCCGACCTGGCCTCGACCATCTTCAGGATGGCCCCGCGGAGCAGGTCCCCGACGCCGGCCTGCTCCAGGAACTCCCTGTCGCTGTCCGACTTGACGACTTTGCCCGAGGACATCCCCGAAGGAAGAGCCGCAGACCGGCGCTTCTCCTTGTCAGCCATCGCTGTTGACGTCCCGTGTCGCAGCAACGGCAGCGGAAGTGATGGAGCACCGGTCGGGAAACAGGAAGCAGTGCGTCATACAATAATAGCGCACTGTTAAAATTTGTCAGTATAATGACGGTAAAGAACAATAAATTTAGATAGATAGATAGATAGATAGATAGATAGATAGATAGATAGATAGATAGATAGATAGATAGATAGATAGATAGAT
>CAEFZY010057254.1:0-46285 GCA_903066815.1 Brachyrhaphis roseni
GAACGTCCCCTGATTTACAGCAAAGATCAAAGGCCAGAGCTTGTCGTGGCTTCCTGCTGTTCCAAACCCATCTGGGCGTAATAAAAGTAGTTCACACCTAGTTGTGAACTGCAGAATCTCTCCCGGTATCTGTCCTTACCAAGATTCTCAGGAACAGACTTAAATTTAGTACTGGGTTCACGGAAAGGTTATCTTTACAAACCAAAGTTTGCTGTTCTGCACTCAGCACCCCAAAAGACTTAATCTTGTCTTAAATCAAAAATAATACACATATTATAGGATTAACTGTATGAAACACTAAAATAATCATTTTTCCTCAACACCATGAAAAATGTTCAAGGGGTATAAATACTTTTACAAGGCATTGTACATGACACCAAAACCAAAATAGCCTTGGTATGCATCTCAAAGATTGGTTTTGACAAGACAGCATTTTATGACATCCTGCAAAAATGAGAACGGTCATGTGGGCTGCAGCTTTCATCACATAAGTTTTAAGTAGTCTGCTGGGAGTTTGGACAGCCTCATGTCTCATTTGATAAACACAGAGCTGACAGCGACTTCTTTTCACCCGACAAAGTGAAACTTCCCTGGGAGGTTGTGACGCACAAAGAACATAGCATCATCCTCCCCAAGATGTCCTATCTTTCCCTCACAGGAACTCTGGCCAACTGAACTCACTTGAGAACTCAAAATATATATATATTATTTTGTGAAAAATAATAAATCCCTGATGGGATTTGTTCTGATAAGTAATGCATCTTACTTGATGGATGACATTTTTTTTATTGTTTTATTTCTTTTTGTAAGTACTGTTTTGAGATTAGAGATGTCCCAGTCCAATCACATGATCAGAAATCGGGCCCAATCACGTAATTTCAAGTGACTTGATCTGAATCAGAAGTAACATCCCAATCAGGGATCAAAATATATTTTAATATGTAGTTTAAACATTTTTTTTTTTTTTTTGAAGCAACTTATCTCAATTTCAGCAACTTTCTCTAGTTTATTGGAGACTGGCAGCAAAACAGTAAAACAAGGATAGTACTGCAGTTGCAGAGAGTCTGATTAACATCAATGTAAATATCGCAGGAAAAGAAGAAAAATATTTCAAAAACAGCATTTGTTATTATATCTAGACATAAAACATTAGGTGGTTCTTTGTGTTGTTCAGTCGAGGTTATTAAGAGCCATACTGGAAGGTCTAAAGACTCACTTGCAACTCCAGTGCTGCAGGTTGCAGACCTGTGGGTTAGCAAATAAAGTATTTTATCTAAAATCGAATCATGCAGCGTCTCTTACGTGTCCTATTTGTGTGGATGTGTATTGGGATGAAAGTTGCAGAATTCACTGTGTTTTCAAAATGAACATAGTATTTTTACTGTGATATAGCAATCTTGGTTGTTGTTTTTTTTTTTTATTTGTATTTGGAAAAAAAAAACAAGAACAACTGAACAAGTGTTTAAACATAAAAAATCATTTAGACATGTTGATCTTCTTCAGAGCAGATGGTGCTTGTGTATCATGAGATGCAAAAGAAGTTCCACAGAAAAAGTCAAGATATGTAAAAATATATTCATGTGTAAATATGGGACTTATTTCAGTCAAAACTATTCATATAGAGGGCTTCTTCACAACACCCACAAAATTAAGAGACCCTGAGACTTGAGTGATTAAATCACAGTATTTCAATAATTACAGCAAACTTGTCATGAAATGCGCTTCAGCAACTTTAGAATTACACATAACTTCACAGAATTACCCTAACGGTCTCTTTGAGATCAGAGCTTGCAGCAATAAATTTGTGTCAAATAGGAAGGCTAAATAAAGCATAAAAAATTATTACTTCACCCTTACAACACACACTCCTTTTTTTGTTTACAGTCAAAAAAAAAACTACTTACTCTACACACCAAAAAAGTATAGGAGAACATTTGAACATTTGAAATTATAAAAATATGAAAATCCAAATAATTACGCAATAAAAAAGGATATATGGTATATAAAACAATAAGCTCTATACCTTGTCACTTCCATGCTAATGAAAGCCAACCACCTTCTTCATATCTTGCAGCCCACAGTCAATACACATAAATGAAAATAGTAAACAGAATCAATTTCATTCCATTTCTGAAACATACCTACAGTTGAACCAAAATGAGCCTCTGCTGTAGGGTGGTCTTAGTGATAAAGTGTGAAGCTTTGTCTTGTGATGGACAGGTTATTTGTTCTGGGTGTCTCAAGCCTTCTGAAGAATTAATTGACAACTTGAGATGGACACCAGCTCCATAAAACCACGAAAAGCCTAAAAGGACAGAAACAATGGGTGGACTGACTCACTGTTTGGTTAGATAAAAAAAAAAAAAAAAACTTCAATAGTCAGTATTTAGGACACAAAGTTGTTCAAACCAAACCTTATTTTGTTTTTCAAAACTGTGCAAGTTTCAAGTGCAGTATTGTGACAAGTGAAAGACTCATTTGTTAGTATCTGACATAAATAGCTTATCATTTCAGTATACGGTATTTGTCAAAGTACGGTAAAATATATATATATTTTTTATGTAGTAGTAACTTCCAATGTCATTTTACGATACTGTGCAAAAATGTAAAGTCAGAAAAGAATAAAGTTTACGATGATGGCTTTTAGTAGTTTACGTTTTTAACACCCAGAGATAAATGGGAGCAAGGGGAGGTTAATTAGTGTAATATTTGTTGATAACTGTTATCTTAAGAGTTTTTAAGGAGGAAATGCCATTAGCATTAATAGCTGATAACAAGTATCTGGTTTACACACATTTGTCTTGGTGTTTTCCTAATTACATGAACACACACCCCACATTCACACACACATTCTTGTACACACCATACAAACTGAAGACTTTGTATTGACTTCCATTAATTTTTGTAACTGAATTTATGCTTAACCCAGACATTTTGCCTAACACTAATCAGTACTAGTCTATTTCTAACTGTATTCTTAACCAAAACCTAATTCACACCATACCGCTTAATCTAACCTAATTTTGTTGACCATAATGGGTTTGTAAAAGAAATAAAAGGGTAAAACATCTAAGGTATGAATACTTTATACTTGATTCAGTGACTCTATGTGGCTTATATGATGTGCTCACTTTCAGAAAGACGGGAACCTTGTAGACTCGAATACATAAAATAATGTTTCCTGAAATTTACATTTCCTTAGATTTAAGACTTTCAGTGGTTTGATATCAGATTGATGACCAAATGTTGCTTCCACAACATTACAGCTGACACCTTTACTGTCTGGCATGCATGTTAACGCAGAACATGTGCTTCAGTAGAGGTGACACATTTGTTGATGACCAGTTTCTGAATCACATTCAATTAGACCCACATGGATATTACTAATCCTCTTAATTTCCATGATAGTAGTATATATAGTGTCTATTTTAGTAGTCTCTGTAGCTTTCTTAAATTAAGACAGAAAATATTACATTACTAAAAAAACTTTGATTTATCCCCACGAAAATAGAATATTTGTTTTTTTTTCAAGGAATAAAATAGAAGCAAACGGATTTAAAGCTGGCATTGAGCAAATTGCAAATTCCACACAACATGGCAACAATTAATTTAATTAATTCCTGACATTATCTTCCAGCATTTAATAAGTTTTTCATTCAGGAAACTACATCCCATACATAATCAGTATATGGCTATGAAGTTATCAATTTAATTTATAATTTAGAACTTTAAATTTTTTTGAATTGAGCTAGTGCTACCAAGCATATATTGATGATTCCATAGTGAGTGCAGTCATCAGTTATCAATTTTCTGCCTTTAATTTACTCTGTCCTTTAACATTTTCTACTCTTCAGATAATTTGGATTTCCAAAATAGGTTGTGGGACAGCTAAGATGTTGAGGAGCCCAAGATGGATATTTGATACCTTAAGTATAAAAAAGGCAAGTTTTTCTAGTTTCACATAATACCCTACTTGTTAAAAACAAATGTATTTCCTGCATCTTACTAAATTGATTTGGCAGCAGCTAGCAGCCACCGAATGTTCTTGGCTTTTGGTCAAAAATCCCTGTGGACAACTCCCTCAACTACCACCCTCCCAAATAGCTTCATGAAAATGGATCAAAGAAGAACAACAAATCTGAACTTTAAATAGTCCCATCACTGCTTCAAACATTGCAAACATGCTTTTTTTCCCTCTTTGTGCTTTGCTTTAGGTGAGCAGATTTTGTTGAGCTACTTTCTAAGACTTAAGTCCTTCAAACTCTAAGTAACACCAAAGCACAGCAGGATTTTTTTAATCTTTTTTTTTTTTCACATCTACCTGGTGATGACTTTGTTCTCTGCTGCTTCAGCTGTTCTGAAATCTTAAATGTTCTAGGAATTACAGAAAATGTCATCTAAATTTAAAAACTGACATTCAGGTATGCTGTTTTGTTGCATACATCAGCTTGGAGGAGCAGAAAAATTATTCATATGGTAGTAGAAGTGTAAAGGCACAAAGAAGTCCAGCTAAATCCAAGAAAATTACAATGAGAGATAAATTTAATAGGACAGTAAACAAAAATGGCAACTAAACTCTAAACTAAACTTTTGTTCTGAGTTGCTATTTATGTTTTTCTTCTCTCTCCCCTTTGGTCATATTACTGTTGATCTCTTTCACTCAAATACGTTTCTGTTTTTGGCTGCTGTGCCTCCCACCTGCAAGTCATCTGGTTATGATGACTCCTAACATGAGGTGATAAATGGGACACTTAACCATTGACATTTAGTAACATATTCTTTTAGAATGGCTTATCTGGATCCTCTCCTGTTGGCCAATCCTACTTTAATACATCACTGACTCATAAATGGGAATGGAAAGATTAATGATGCATATAAAAAAAAAACAACTAGAGAATGGAATGACATTTTAGTCATACTTACAGGATTGGTATGCATAATAACTCAACTTCTGCATATATATGTTCCAATTTTGACCTTTTAATTAAGTAACTCCTAAAATCATGAATGGACTTGTTTAAGTGTCTTTCAGAGCGATTATTCTCGCCTTTCAAATTTCTTCTAGATTTGGATCTTCTGTGATATAAGAGGAGCAGTTAGCGCTGCTCTCTTTCTTCTGTGGCTATAAAGTATTGACTTTTTTCCCCCCAATTTCACAGTGTGAGGCACTTAAACATCAAAAGGCATCTTAAACACTTTTAAAATATAATCAATAATAACTGTGAAAAAGAAAAGCATTTTCAAGTGAATATTGATTTTGATAAGTGATTATAATGTGCCAGTTAAGGAATATTTTACAGTACACCTGCATTTTTTTATAGCACCAATTCAAAAAGAATGTCATCCCAAGGGACTTTACAAGACAACAGATTCAGATTATGCACCAAAATATATGATCAATCTTATAGATGGATTGAAGCCAGTTACAGTTTCTTTAAACTAGACTATCAGTAAGTTTATTGTAACAAAAAATGCAGTTTCTTTTAGATGTAAAATTAAGTTCAAAGATCCTGGTAATAGAGAGAGGAGTAGTGTCACAGAGGAAAGAAAGCGTATGTGTGTGTCTCAACAAATGAGCATAAATCTTAGTAGTGTAGTGCTGCTGACACAACACTAACACTCCTTCCCACACACGCATGTGATTAAACACACACACCCCCGCACACACCCACGCCCACACACCCACCAGATGCACACATGTCAGTCCACCTTCAACAAGCACTGATGCAAATACAGGTTCAGCAGTCAGTTTTCCACCAGGACCCTTTTAAGATAATGGGTTGTACAACCGTGACGTAAGATGAGCTCGTTGCAGTTCTTAAGTGTTCATATGTTGCTAAGGTATGGCTCCAACACTGAGCATTTTTGAAGCATAGTGAATTTCCAAATAATCTTCAAGTTATTCTGCAAAATCCTCCCAAATTAAAAGAATTGAGATTTTACAATTACTTGTATATAGTGTTATAGAGTTGCTAAGTAGCTGTTAATGTTCATGCTGCTGAGAATTTTATTTCCATATTAATATTTAAACCCTCCACCGCAAAGGCTTTTCTGACAAAGAGACATTTGTTGCTAATATTATTTGGGGTGAAAAGTTAAAGCATTGAAACAATATGCTTTTTGTTCTTCCCATGCATTCTCCACTTTGACTTAAGCTGTAACTTTGGCATTGAGAAAAAAATGTCAAAGTTACAGCTTTGACATTTGTTTATATATGTCAGATGTTTATATATGTCAACTTGTAGGCCACAATTTTGCAAAATACAATCAGACACTAACAGTTTTCTCATTAATAGTAAATAAAGTTTTTCTTGGTACACAAATTATTATTATTATTTTTTTAAATATCTGCTATATTACAACAGAAAGCATTACTCACTATTCACAGAACACCACAGAAATGTTTAGAAATCTACCTTACTAAGCCAAATTCCACAGATTTAGTTTTGCTCTGGTTAGAAGAAAAAAAAAAACACAACTTCATAAGAAACCCAATTATTTTTGTATTGTAGACTAAAGAGAATATGTCTGTGCCTGTTGGCTTGGGGAGACATTAGGTTTCTCTTTGATTTTGATTTTATTGCTTCATGGTTGGTGGAAGATTAATCTTGCAGTGCTCTTCAAGTTTTATATTGTTCTAAACTGCATGGATATTAGTACTAAACAGAGCAAATATCTAAAACAAACATCCACCTACTTTCTCTCTCTTTTTCTCTCTGTTGCTAATTTATTGAGCAAGTCTACAGTTTTTGAAAGTTTCTGTTTTTCCAGTGATTTTCCCTGCACCACAATTTCTGCATTGACCCATTGTCACATAACTTTCATAGCTTGCAGGAGGGGTTACATGCTGAACAGGTTGCTACTTTATAACAGGGCTGTCCTTTTCATCCTTGAGGGTATTTCAAAAAAAAGGTCAGACAGTAAATCAGTGTAAAAGATAGATTAATGTGTTAACACTCCATTTAGAATAATCTTTGCTTTAAAAATGCCATTGTACAATACACTTCTGGACTTTAAATTACAAACTTTTTGTAGTTTCCACTCTCAAGTGTGTGTTATGTAACAATATTAACATTATGCACCATGGGACATGGAACATGAGACATTACTTTCATTAATAGGATGTTCTATAAATTTGTTAGCTTGTCTTTAATTCAGTACCTATAAAATGTAGTGAAAACTGAGTTCTACAAAATATTAACATGAAATGAGTGATTGCATAAATATTCACCCCATGACTGACTAAACTCAACAAAGGTTCAAATAATTGGTGCATGTAGTCTCACAATGGGTTCAATGGTTCAATGGTTGAGTCTCAAGTGAATGTATAGTATAAATGCATCTGTGGCAAGAAGGTCAATCCTATAGTTAATCTACCATTATTGCATAAAGATAAAACAATACTTCAAGTTAATCAGAGTAAAGGTTATATGTCAGATGGTGGATATAAAAAACATCCAAGGACAGAACATTGCCTGGAGTTCAATTAAATCCATCATCAGGAAATGGAAGGAACAAGATCCATGACACTCTGCTTCGATCAGGCTGTTCTCACAAACCAAAGGACCATGCAAGATGGAGTCTAATGAGAGAGGTCACCTGAACATCAAGCACTATGCTGAAGACGTTGCAAGCTTCAGTAGCTGAGATGGGAGAGGTTCTCAATACAACAGCCCAGCATCCGTGTCAGCAGATAAAACGGTTCAGTAAAACGTTGGGAAATTCTGGAGGCCTATTTGCTTCCATCTGCCAGAGAACCGTGGATCCAGACATTTATTTTCCAGCAAGGCGACGCATCCACCCAAATCGACACAGAAATGGCTTGACGACATCAAGGTGGATATTCAGGAGTGGCCCGGTCAAAACCCAGACCTCAGTCTGATAGAGGCAGGAATTAAAAAGCACTGCCGATCCAAAGTACACCTAATAAAGCTTGAACAGATTTGCAAGGAATAATGGCGTAAAATTGCAGCGTCCAGATGTGCCTGACTGAGACCCATCCACACAGACCCATCCACACAGACTCTGTGCTGTGACTGCATCCAGCATTGCATTCACTGAATACTGATTTGAAAAGGGTGAATATTTCTGCAATCGCTTATTTTATGTACATTTTAAGATAATTTTATTTAATTGCCATTATATTGAGGAAATCACTTTTCACTTTGAAATTAAAGGGTTTTTCTGCATTTTATTTTGTCAGAGAAGCCAAATTGTATTAATCATAACTGAGTTGTAAAAGTGATAAAAGGATAAAACATACAAAGGAACTTTCAAGTAGATTTTAGAGGCACTGTACATCCTCCTCAAAAAGAGAGGTTGTTTGAACATTTTTCACCTTAACACATCTGTCCATTACAATAAAACTTAATGAACTTTTGTTTTCAACATAATTTCATTTTTTCCTCTCCCTCCACACCTTCTTCCAAAATCTCTTGTTTACTTTACTTTCAAGTTAATCACATGCCTTTCCCTTCTTGTCTGTCATTTCCCTTTTATCACTTGTTGTTGAGTTGACACAGACGCTTGAAGATGCACAACAGACATCCATGTCACAAATAAACCCTTCTTACAGTCACTCACTGCCCACCTCTCCAGCTGAGGAATCAAGGAAAAGCTGACAGTCTGTCAGTGGATGAGCATATGTAGCAGTACATTAATGGTGCATAGAAGTGCTTGCAAAATCAGGCTAACATTCTCAAGCATTTATTTCAAAACATCTAGCGTGAGTCTTTTCAGGTCAGAGATAGCACACATGTACCTTATGAGTAATTACCCATTCTCTTGAAGTACTAAAAAAAACAAAAAACTATTTTTGCATACAAGACATTTTGCTATCTCTTATATGGAAAATCCAAAAGATACTAAGACTTCATATCAACAATAGGGGACAAAATGCAGGACTGGACAATCAAATGACCCCTTCAGAAACTGCATGCAGGTGGCAAACACTTGACTTTTTGAGTGTTTTGTAACACACCTTATTTTCATGGGCTTTGGGAAATCCATTTAAACCTGACGTTTAAAGTTTTATAAGGGTAACCGACATTATGAAACCATGAGACAAAATGGAAGTAAAGCAAACTCTAGGAAGAATAGCATTTTAGAACCAGAAACGTCACTACTTCAAGTTAATAACACAATATTGATGACTCAGTAAATGTGGTTCTGATTTATGTACACACCATCCTTGAGGGATCTGTACAGGTGGTTGTCAGAAACTTCTAAGAGTCTATGGAGTCTCTAAAGAACCTGAAGAGGCATTACATATTCCAAAAGTTGTTCTGTGGTGCTGAGCTGAATGCTACGTTGTGTAAAATTAGCAAAGTCTGTTTTGAATCATCCCATCACTTTTGGCATTGCACTGTCATAGTAAAAAAAAAAAAAAAAATGACAAAAATTGCTGAAAGCACAACTGCCAGTTTGCTTCTAAAGGGGAGATCAGAAAAGACTCCCTTACCTCTGCACTCAAAGATTTTTTCTTTATGTTCCAGCCAGGAAAAAATATGTTACTATATTTTGTATTGAAAACACAATTCATGACTTAACTATTTATGTCCGTTGATATAAACATACATATTCAGTATGATATCTAGACCCAGAGATGTGTCTGTGGGACAGAAGCCAGTGATCTGTCTCTCACTGCTGGTCCTTTCTTTTTCCCAAGGACAGACTGTTCCGACTGGATCAATGTTTTCAATCTGGTGATTACCATTTCGTCACTAGAGGCATTATAATCAATAACTGTGATTACTGCTTTAAGGCATTTACATGCATACAGGATCAAGGATTCTAAAACACAGCATCCGATTCCTTCTGTTTGGTTTCATATAAACCTTTGATAGTCTTGTTATAATCTGTTTACGTTTGATAGAGCCATTATGAGTCTTTGTTACAGACTCAAATTTATTGTTAGTCATGTTGGAATATAATCTTAAACTCAATCTATTATTATTAATTACCATAGATATTAGTCTGTATTGCCACTGACTTCATTAAGCTGTCAAAACATATTTCATGTCTTCGATTCTTATTGTTTTAGAAATAATATGAAAATAAATAATGGATTTCACAATCCAAAAGATTTTTGAAGAGTGCCTTTTTCCAGCACTGCGTTAAAAATGTTGCTCAGGTATGAAGATATACTTCTTCTGTAGGCAGTCTGAGGTATTTTTATTTTTTTTTCTGTTACCACAACACCTCCTAAATCTCTACTCATTGTGTTAATATGTACTTCCTGCTCCCAGGGGCACAGCAGGTGCATCTGTTCAATTATTTTAAAGACAAACATCAGTATACAAAAGAAGCCTATGTTACATGGCGTCATAGGGACTGGCCACAGGTGGTCAGAATAATTGTAAGCAACGACGGCTGACACAAAGAAGCAAGGTACAAATTTGCCAATGTTGCTCTTTGAAGTTATTCAATTGATTTATTTCAGAACATGTTTAGACATTAAACAGTGTTTTGTGCTGTAGCTTCAGTTGTGTGATATCCAGGTATAGCTGCATCCACTATTATGTTCACTTAGCATAATGAATTTCTATGGGAGATAAGTTATTCTGCAAAATCCTCCCAAATAAAAAAAATAAATTTTACAATTATTTATATACAGTTTTATAGAGTTTGCTTAGTAGCTTTTAATGTTCATGCTGCTCTGAATTAATTCCTCAGAGCTAAGGAATTGCTATATTTTTTATTTTTCAAATTCAGGTCTACAGAATGTGGGAATTGATTTGCTGACTGCATAAATTTGATCCAGTTAAATCTCAGTTTTCAATCTTATTTTAAGTTCTCATACACATAGAACATGTACTAAAACATTGTAAGTGGCAAAATACATATAAACAAGCCATTAATCAGGCTTCTCTTAAACATAACTTCCTCAGTGAATAGGGGAATTTGTGTCCCTTATTTTAAAGAGTGAGGAATATTATTCAGTACCCTCAAATTTCCACTCTTATTAACTGATTTTAAATTATTTTGCAATATGACTGTACTGAAAGTTTACCAGATAATATGAAACGATCTGTTCTATAAAAATTTAAGTAACAAATGGCTTCAAAACACTTTTCCTTTGTATAAACAGTTTGTTGGGTACAGATAACATGTGCATAAATGATCCATTGGACATTAAAACACCCTGAGGCCCATTAAGGTTTAATCCTGTCATAGTGTTTGGTCAATAATCCCAAAGTTGGCACAAAGGAAGAAAGGGGCTAATTAAAGGAAGTAAAAGAGATTATACATAAAATGATCAAATGCAATGATGCAGTACAGGAAAACATTTTAAGCAAGACATATTCTGCATTAAGTGCTCTTGTGATCAAGCATGTAGATCTAATAGGCTTGGCACAGGTACAAATTGTGATGAACAATGAATACCACATATATTCTGGACATAATTCTAAAACATTAAAATATAAACACAATATAAAGACATTTTATTATATATATATATATATATATATATATAATTACGAAATAGGAGTTATTATAATTTTTAACAGATATCATGCTAAAATCTAATTACAGAAATCCAATGCTGATGAGAAGTATTCAGCAGTTGACTGAGAGAGAAGACAGAGTCCTATAAGGACCTCAGTCAAAACTCTAATACATTCCTTTTAACTTTGAAAATTATATCCTTTTAAGTATGCCTTTGAAAATCTATGCTGAAAAGAAGAGTTTGAGTCTCTTAGGCAAACTAAATTTGCATGTCATCTGTTCGACTACGACAAAGTTGTTTAAAAGTAGCCTTGACAAACATAATTCAATTTACTGCGAACAATTTCAGAATTTAGTCCCACGTTTTCCCTGCTGAGATATTTGCAAGAGGCTTTTGCACCATAATCAGCAGCAAGCAGAGAAAAACATTTAAAGTTTCATTGTCTTCAACCAAAAGGCTTTACAGTCAACTACAAAAATGATTCATGTAACTTTCAGCAGCTGTTGGTGGAGCAGAGTTTACAAAAGTGACCTAATGCATAAGGATTTGGCTTTTAAATCATTTTATTCCTTGACCAAGTAGAGTAGAGCATATAGTGAACTAATTATTCATAAAATTTACGAGCACAGACCTAATCGTTGTTGTCTTCTTCAGTGAGATCCCAGTCCCTGGTCTCAACCCCCATCCCACTCTACCTGCTCCTCTCCACTTAGCAAGACAAAGATGAAGCAGCTTTCATCGTGACGTACTGTCCACATGAACAGAACCGTGTCTGAAGCTTTAACTCTGCAACATAGTTAGCAATCTCAACTCTGACAAATTTTACTGTTATTGTAACCACTTAGCTGGAAACAATGCTTTAAGGATTTTTTTCCTCAGTTATTTCCTATTTGTGTATTCATTTTATTCTGACTTTACGTGAGTTGGAAACTGATCCTCATGAGGACCAGTATGTGTGTCGGAGTGTAAGTTATGCATTTTAGTTTATGCATTCATAAGTATGTGTGACAGCTTGTGTTTGTTGTGCTATTAGCCTGTAGGGCTGCTTATAATGACTGACAAATAACTATATGTTGACAATTCAGAGTCTAGAATAAAAAAAAATTAAAAAAAAAAGCAAAACAAACAGTAAGCAGTTTCAGAGTTGAATTTTATACACATAAACATTGTTGAGAGAAATAAAAACAGCATGGATGAATTTTTAATCAGGGTGACAGAGGGCACAGTAATCCACTGAATAAATTGCTAATCCAGGCACAAGAATAAGAAGATGTTTATGTATTTCGGAGTCTGTAGCCTCACCTCTCTGTTGATCTGAAATCCAGATTCCTTCTGGCTAGCTCATGTTGTTTTCACTCTAAAGCTGGATGGAAGAGAAGAAAGTAAAAATTGAGAGTACATTTTTTTGGGTGTTTTTTTTGTTTTTTGTTTTTTTCAGAAAACTCAAAACCAGAATATAGAAAGCAAACCAGTAAAAGAACTCATTTTACTGATAAGTAAAATATTTTGTATTTTTTAAATAGCACAGGCGGCAGCAGACAGAACACGCTTCCTCTGGACCACCATGAAACTCATTGTGAGATATATTACATGTTTTTTTATTCTCAATGCAGCATGTCCTAGCTCATCTGGCATCTGTTATCTTATTGGTTTTATCCTTTCAGCACTAAAAATCCTAATTTCCTCTGGAAACACCTAATACAAATAATACAAAGTAAAGAAGGAATCTGTATTAACTTTACAGGTTCTTTATAATGTTGAATTGTCAGCTCAGTTTTGTGAAGCAACCCAGGAAGGATGATAGACGCTGACATACATATTTTAATCCACTTGACCAAATCCAGAAATGTGAAGAGTGGAATTGCCTGGAAAGTCGGTCAGATTTCTGTCATGGTGTGTTTGTTGGTGGACCCAAAATCCAGACAGCAGCTGGGAGCATGGATCATGTTTAATGTTTTAACAAGAAAAAATTACAAAAGACTTACAAAATCCACAGGGAGCCAGAGCCAAACCAGAAGGATAAAACAGGCAAGAGACAAATTATAAGAGGGTTTAACAGGAGAAACAAGCAAAGAGTGTGAGCAGGAGAAGGCTTTAAAGACTCTGGGGACCAGGAAAATTAACCTAAGAGTAACTTAGGCAGACACAATGAATAACTAAACAAGCTAGAATAACTGAGAAAGGACAGAGCTAAAGTAAAATAGAAACAAGACTGATGTTATCAAAATAAGAACCTAAGGAACACAATAATAATGCAACTAGAAAATGATCGAAACAACCCAAGATCCTAACAATTTCATTAACATTATATGTGTGTTGGGGTTAGAATGAAGATGACCATAAGGCCATGATGCATGAAGACTAAGTTAAACAGAGGTGAATGTACATGCAGTGTCTTTACAAAGGTATTCCTACTAATTGAATTTCTTCACTTTCTGTTGCAAGTACACAAACATCAATTTATATTAACTCCAGTTAAATAGGACAGTCCAACATGAAGTACTGTGAAGTGGAATATTAAGCACTTTGCCAGGAAATCTAGAAATATTTTTTAGGTAAAAAAATGTTTTCCACAATTACTGTACTTCCTCAAGTCTTCTGGTGTCTTCGTTCTTCGTAAAAACAATTCATATTTGGTCTGATTGCAGAGTGTCTGTGAACATCAAGTGTCCTGTCTTGCCAAAAATTCCGTTAGATTTTGATTATAGACCTTAACAAGGCAATTCAAAAATAGAAAAAAGGTTTGATCTAAACCAGTGGTAGACGACTATGACAATCAAGAGCCAGTGTCCTGCTTGTTTTAGATGTTCCCCTTATCCAAGATATCTTAATCAAATAAATTGTAGGCTAGCACGCTCCTCCGGAACATGATGACATGTTGAGCAAATAATTCACTAGTGTGATTCAACTGGCTGATTATTTGTTTGGGGTCATTTGCTGCTATGTGAACCTCCAGCCTCAGAATCAAGGCTTGTTACTGATTCTGATAGGTTTTCTTCTTGGAATTATCTGCATTTTGCTCCATATATCTTCTCATCAGCTCTGATCATCTTTGCTGTCCTTGCTGTAGCAAAGCATTCCCACAGCATGTTGTTGTCACCACTACTCAGGATGGTGTGTTCAAGGTTGCGTGGCATGTTAGTTTCCAGCTATTTTTGCCATGCATGAAGAATATTGAAATTAATTTTGATCTGATTCGACCAGGTCACCTTCCTCTACGTTTGCTCTATTAGTAAAATGGTCTTTGGCAAACTAAAATTGAGGCTTCTTGTGGTTTTCTCTCTTGCCACACTTTCAGGCCAGATTTGTGAAGTGCATGACAAAAGCTTTTCAAGTAAACAGATTCTCCCATCTGAGCTGCAGTTTTCAGCAGTTTCTTCAGAACTAGCATGGGCCTATTTGCTGCATCTCCGATTAATGGTCTCTTTGCCTATAAGTGGACAGCCATGGGTTTGGATGTTCCAAGGTATTTACTGTTTCATTTTTCAGGTAATGGATTGAACAGTGCTCCGTGAGATTTCCAAAGTTTGAGATTTTGTTAACTGAGCCATCTTTTAATCTCACTTTGCTGTGTTCCTTGGTCGTTGCAATTCTGTTTATTCACTAATGTTCTCCATAAATTCTCTGGACCCTTCACAGAATAGCTGTATTTCTACTAAGAATAAATTTAATTTAGGGGTGTTTGTGAAAAGGGGACTAAATATACATACATGCAACAAGTTCAGATTTCTATTTTAAAATGTTTTAATAAGACATTTGTTATCTTGCTTTGGCTTGTCACATAAAATCCAAGCAAAGTACATTTAAATGTATTTATGTAATGTGACATAATTGTTCAGGACGTTTGAAATATTTATGATACAAATCAGGACTGGTTAAAAGTATTGGCCTTGTATACGTAAAAAGGAGAGTCACAAGTGAAGAGAGACATTTGGACCAACTGTACACAAGATATTATAAATGAGGAAATACATGTTGGTCCATAGGCTCTAAAATAGTTTTCTTTTGAAAATGAATTTTACCAAAAAGTGGTCATATACCTTCATATTATTTTTGATATTCGTGAACATTAATAATCCAATCACCTACAACAAGCTACTACTAAATATTTATGGTAAAGGACTTTCCAATATTTATTGCAGTGTTTTAACCTGATCTTTATTAGAAGCTCTTTAAGTTTGAACATCTTTTTTTTCTAGTATCTTCTCATTAATTTTCATTACATTACTTGTTCCAAACAGGCTCTTTAAGAACAGATTTTACTGGATCCTGGGCATGGCTACAGCCCACAAAAAGAGAGAAGTGCCTTTTTGCTTTCTGTTGCACTGCAGGAGTTACTTAGCTGTCCATGTATTCCTTCATGGAAGGATCCAGAACTAACTGGTCTGGCAATTAGGGGAAAAAAACAACAAAAAAAACTAAATTATAAACCAATATGTCAAAAGAACCAAATGTTTTTCTATGCAAGTAACATAAAACCTGCCAGAAAAACAAATAGCTGACCTGGAGCCAGTCTAAAAAGCAAACTGGAGCAGATGTCTGCCTGTAGGTACAGAGGTAAATTAAACATATGACATGTTTTTTTTTGTATTTTTTTTTTGTATTTTTTTGTCCTCAGTCTCTCCTGCTGTATGATTCATGCCTGCAATGATTTACAAAGTAAGTTGCTCATTTTCAACAACTTCAAAGTAAATCCTTATTACAGAAGAAGTTGTTCACTAATTCCAAAACTGGGACACTTTGGTTGATTTAAGAAAAAAATCTGGATTTCTCAATTAGATCTAAGCATTTACATGTAAAGTCACATAAAAAACATTGTAATTAATCAAAAACGGCAGGTTAAATTAAACACCGTTGTTATGCTGGGCTATAATAATTTATAATGTGTACTCCAGGCTTTCTCGCTTATTCAGCACATGGTTTGTGCAAGCTTCACTCTGTCATAAACATCGTTAACATCGGCTCCACTCGTTCAGCATCATCTGCACTCTCAGCTCTCTTTTTTTTTTTTTTTTCCACTTGAATGTAAACGTGCCACACAATCAGGTTTTTATGTATTCAGTCACATCACAACTGATGAGCTGTAATCTGTTTTTCTCTAATGGAGCAGACTGCTGAAAAAAGATATATTTTTTAACATATCACGGATTAAGTGGTTGAGACTTATTAAAGAAACAAGAAAATATTGTGTAATATTTGCAAATTCTGTTCGAGATCAGCTTTATTTTTCCTTATGCTTTCTCTTTGTGCTTTGGGTGTGGTTCCATGTATGTTGGACATTTAAAAAATTGCCTGTAAATTTATGTGACCACATATGAAACCTTGGACTTCAACAGTCCAACGTTAAAGTGACTGCATTCAACCTAAATATGTCATTTAAAAAAAATATATATATAACATTTTATAAAATGTTGTCAGTCATTAAGAAGCAGCAAAGTCGTTAAATAATTTATCAAGTTTGTCATAATAAGTTAACAACTATACTTAGAAAAGACATCAGTTTGCATCTTATTGCAACAAACACACCAATTCTGTTGACTTCCATTGAAATGAAGTCAGGCTGCATCTGTGTGACGTATGACAAAATGATGTTTGACATAATAAAAAAAACAAATTGGTGCCAAAAACCTAAATATTCTTCTGCTTCTTAATTAGAATATTTATCTTGCAACTATTTTTGTGTTTTTCCATACATCCTTCGTGTTTTTTTTTATTTCCACATTTTGATTTGAGGGAAGATTCCGAGTTGCTGATTGTAACAGCTTTTCAACCCATTGAACCCGCCATTTACTGTAGTGCTCTAGGGGAGTGGAAAAAAACAACAAAACTTGTCTGTGATTGGCTAATCATATGATTAATTCGTGTACGCTGACTCAAGTGTGATGCACATGCCACAAATTGTTTGCTCAGATTACTAGGTGCTTGCACATCTGTCTTTCTGCATGCAAAATAAGGCGGCACCAAGATGACACTATACTAATCAATCCTGCTTTCTAAGCAGGTTAGCAGGAGTCTCTGGCTTTGTCCGTCTATGAAAGAGTAGATGATATGAAATCAAAACTTTATCACAATATTTTGTATTATGTTAGGTGACGATGATAAAAGTGATGACACAAAATGTTTTCTTTGTGGCAATTAATTGTACGGACCCAGCTATATTAGGTAACGGAACTGCTAAAAACAACTCCATGATAATCAAATGTGTTTTTTTAAATGTATATATTTTAAAACTTTACAGTAATATCAAGTAAATAAGAATATGGGTTCTGATGAGGGTTTTTATTTTTCTTAGATTAAAAGTACATTTAAAAACAAAATAGATTATATATTATATTACTACTCTTATGTAAGTGGTTGGAAAAATTCTCACCCAAAGTAGGTATGTCTGCTGTACCTCTCCACACCAGTCCCCACATCTTTCTGGACACAAGTCTAGACTCAGTTAACTGCCCAGTCAATAGTTTACTAATAACTATAATAGCTATTACCCATCAAGTAAGAAATCCTTTATCAACCATCCTTGCTTTACCGAGTATAGATATATGGGTAAACAAGATGCAGCCAAAAACCTATTTCCTTTTATTTCATTGACATTTCTCAAAATCAATTCATTTTTTATCAAAGGGCCTTGCTACGCTAAAAGACAGATACATTATTATGTTTTAAGGTCAAATTTAGCTTCATTGATTTAGCACTGAGCAAATGTGACAATTTGTCCAGAGGAAATGATTTTGTTTCATAAATTCTCCAGCTGAGCCAGACTTGAGGACGATGACAGTGACTTGGATTTATGGTACAGTAAAAGGAAAAGTTTTAAAACCATAAACAATAAACATTGCGCAGCGTGGTGAATTTACTAAACTTTGATAAGAAACTTTTGTGGAGAGATGCCAACACAAAGGTTAAGGGAAGCACAAGACAGGCTATAGGGGAATGAAAAAGAACTCTAAACATCTGGGAGAGGCAACAAAATGTTTTTGACATGCAGCAGTGGTTTAAAAACACTCAGAGGGTCACAAGAGAGCCAGAGACGTGAGGTGAGGCTCATCACTGCTGAGGCACTGACTCCACTGGAGTCAAATGAACAAATAAATAGAACCCAAAATAGAAGCTTATGTTTCAGTTTTGCCCTAAACAAATTTTTTTGTGTTATTACTTCAGCTAATTAATTCCATATTGTTTAAAAATGCAGCAGTAAGACTAATAAAATATATCATAACGGGCTAAATAATTTTTTTTATTTATTTATTTGCTTTGTTTGTTTTTTTTGTCTTTCTTTATAAATAAATATTATTGTCTTTCCTGTTTTTGTATTTGAGGTCCATACACTTATCTTTCTCCTCAAACATGTCAGACACTGAGGTTAAAGTTGTTGTTGTGTGTGCATGTGTGTGTATTTGCTTAGCTGTCCTATTTAAGACCATTTCTGGTATATTCACTAATCTTCTGAAAACTGATGTGCCTTATGAGGACCAAAGGTTGGCCTTAATATGATGGACTACTTGTTTAGGGTTATGGGTGTGGTTTAGAGGTGACAGTACGAATATGGTTGTTGTATATAGTAGTCATGGTTAGGGTTATGAAAAATCTCTGGATTAAATGTGAGTCCTAATATGAGTAGAAATACAAACTTGTGTTTGTGTGTTGTGTCGTGACACACTGACGACCTGCCCGTAGTAAGCTCTGATTTTCACCCAAAGACCTCTGGATAAAGGCAGCAGCTTTTGGCAGCCCTGTAAGAATAAGTGGGTATGGACAATGGATAGGTGAAAAAAAATCCCTGTGGCAGTGACAGATATGTTGCTAGTGTGAGCTGGTCTGCGAATAGTTACAACAATGTCATCCAACTATTGAGGATGGCACATGGCTGCAGCCCCTGCTGCACAGGTTATCTTTATGTTCTCCAGGGGGCTGCACATATTCTGACTCATCTGCTGTTGCATGAACAAAAAATTACTTTTCTCCACCTTCTACAGGACGGCATGGGCATCCAAAATTATTCAGGTCAAATATTAAATAAAACCCTTCTGCTATAGTAACCAAAATTACTACAAATGATACAGCCATTCTGGTTCTCTGGGTTGTGGCTCATACATGCCCTGCCTCAGCCCAGTGTGTCCAGACAACAGTATTAGCATTCTTTTAAGTGCTCCTTGTCTGTCGCAGAAGAAAATCCTTGTGGTATGCTGACTGTTGCTCTCCTTGTTGCTATCTTTTTTGCACAACCCTGGTATATTGCTCATCTTGTTTACAGCAGGGCAGCAAGTGTTGCGACATCTGTTGTTGTGTTTTTTTTTCCAAAACAAGTGTACTGTTTAGCTTGTGTCAATATCTTTTCCTTAGGTCATAAGTACACAAAATGTTAGAAGGAGGTTTATAGGCGTAAATAAAGACCTTTATAGTTAAGCAAATATTTATCCACCCACTGAGCTGCAACTTGATGCAGTCAAAGTTGTATGCTCTTTTGGCTTTGGAAAGCTAACAATTTTTGACATTTCTAATTTTTAGAAATTAAAAATGACATTAAATATGTATAAGAGTTCAATACATTATATTTCTCATAGCTAAGCAATGTGAACATGGGAAACCTTTAGTGCAACTTGTACAAGTGTAAGAAAATAGCAATTTTTCAAAAGATACTTGGCAAATATTTTATTAAAATTGATTAATCTTGTAAATATGTCTAGTCTTACAAAAAAATATTGAATATTTAAAATTAAAGGTGCTTTGGGAAAATGACATGACATTTACTGATTTGTGTTGTAATATAGCTGTTCTGTTTTTAAAAACAGAACTCTGTCATGACTCTTTAAAAACATAAAAATAAAAAATAAGATTTCTTTGATGCAAAGGTCTAATAAGGTTTATGTACCACAGAGGGTGTTCTTGACCTAAAAGACCCAAAACAGACTAAAAACTGAGAAAAGAAGCAAGAAGAATATAACTGACGGGGAACTTGGGTTTTCAATTTATTAAGACATATAATGTTTTATGTGTTTGTTTATTTTATGCTTCTCCAACATTACCACTGTGAATGCTTTAAATAGGACTTGTGTTCTTGTTGTCTCTGAACTATAATCTTCAGGTAACAAAGAATGTTCTATTAGAAATGTGTAACATTGTGTACAGATTTAGAGTGTTGCTCTGTGTGTTGGCTTGTGAAGTGTATGCTCTGGTTGGCTGATTTGCAGTTTTGTGTCTCTCAGATGTTGTAAAGACAAAAGCATTTTAAAGTAATGGGCAGTATATTTTCTATTAGGCTTAGAAAAGCATTAGAAAAAACTAATTTAATTTTGCAGGTGACAATACAATAGTAGTAGACATGATGAACTCAATTCTGGTAAAACAAAACAAAAGAAATAACACCCTGATTAGTTCAGTCTTCTTTTCCAAACAGTGATCAAGAAAATGTTGAAACACTCCTGTTAAAAAAACAACATATATATATATATATGTTTTTCCTGATTTCCACAAAAGTTCCAAATACCTTTTTGTGTCTATAAAAATCCAACTTTTTCTATTTGCTTATCACGTGCTCTGTTTTCACGCTTTACTCCTATCCTTTCCTGCGTTGTCCTGTTGGTGACTCTATTCAGTTTTGACATTCTCTCCTCACTGCTATATGACTGATCAGCATAATCCCTTACATGCGTTATCACCCAGATTTAATCCCACCAGGACCTCACTCTTCATTGCATGCAAATTTCCTGTTTGCTTTGGATGGATTGTGTTGTCATAAATCAAATTGTGTACTTTATGCCAGCAGAGCTTACTTACTCTGAGAAATTAACATAAATAGATTCCAAAAATGGAAGTCGTGAATTGATTTTTTAAAAGCAACTTGGTGTCATAAATAAATATGTGAACTAGAGGATAAAGTCCCTGCAGAAAATGAGGCCAGTGTTTCGTCACCCATCTGCTGCTAATAGGCTGTCTGTTTCTGACACCTAGTGGTCAAAATTAGAAACTGCATTCGAGGTGATTAGGGAGCAGGTGAAAATCTCCTGGATCCCAGTGAAATGAAAAAAAAAATCAGTTTGGAAAATAAAGATGGATGCAGACCTGACAGGTTAGAGAAATTTTCTGCATAGGCCATAAATCAAAGCTTTGTTTGTATTTTTTATATATAAAGCCAATTCATTTTTAACTTGGGAGTAGCCTTCCATGTTTTGCATCTGGGGTTTTCTTTACAGTTAATTATTTAAGCCTCAATGGCCTTTAGTGAACAGTAATTGGACAGGAAATAAGGAGGAGACAAAAGGGGGAGACATGCTGAAAATTACCCGAGGCCAAGACTCAAACACATCAAGAAGAACTGCAGTCTCTGCACATGGTGCATACACTTTACCAACTGAGCCACCCAAAACCCCTTTACAGTTAATTTGAACATACTGGAGTTATTACCAATACTCTCCGTTTACATCCACATGCAAGTATTTCTATGTATGCAGTTGTAAATGTAATTTTATCTTATATGAAATATGCCTTGCCAAAATACAGTAAAAGTTAAGAAGTATAATTGTAATAGCGGTAAAAAAAATAAAAATACTGTTACTAATCAAAGATTGCCTGGTTTGTGTGAATGCTAAAATATTAAAATGCTTTTTGTCTACGCTTATTTGTTTGTACAAATGCTATTACACACATTAAATATACCAGTATTTGATTCTGTTGATGGAAATAGACAATGTTTGCTAAAAGAATGTGCAACTGTGACACATAAACTGTACAGTCACATTTGTTTATTTTGTATTGAGCATAGTTTTACACTTTATTAGGAGTATTTCAATTATAAGAGAAAAATCATTCTAACAAATACTTATCTATTTGATCCTGAGGTGAATGCGGTTGTGGAGTGTGCCACACGAGGGGAGTGTAGTGTCAAGGCAGTAGGTCCGCCAGGCGGGGGTAACCTTCTTATGAGCTGTTTCAGCTTTCGCTCACACTGTGAAGCGAGAACCAGAACCCGGTGCTTCCTGTCTCATCATTTCTCCTGTTTGATCGGGTAATCCTTCATAAAATGCATAAAAAATCACATATAGCAAGACTGTGATTTGCTTTATAGCAAACTTATGTGCGCTTTTATTAAAGTTAAACTATGTTCACAGTATGCTTAGGCTGTGCTTATTCCTAAACAGAGAGGCAAGGCTGTGTAATGGCGGCCCTCCATCCCTACTTTAACTCTGATATTAGCAGATTATAATCTGGACGCTGTTATAAAGTTATTAATAGGAAAATTGTTTTAGTACCGTTATTAGTTTCGTTTGTACATTTAATATACTGTAGTTTAGCATTGCTTTGGGAAAATATAAAAACTGATTAGGAAACCAACAAGCAATTGGAAATATTTCAGTTGATAATCAAGTAACTAAATAAGTTTGGCGTTGTGTGGAAAGCCACAGATTCATCCAAGTGAAAGCACTATTTTCTGGTAATATGTCAGATACAGCTAAGGAAAAAAGTATATAGAAATAGATTGGATTTGTTAAGAAGGTAATTATAAAAATAATAAAAAGTTATTATAAACCTGGTCTTTGTTTATGTGTAAAATGCAAATGGAAAGAAATGTGAATTGAAGTGTATTTTTGAATCCAATGTGAAATTAAAGACACTATGAAGTGATGTAGCATCAAACCAGAACACTCTGCTACCGGCCTTGTCATGTCTCCTATTTATTCAGGACCATTCTTCTACTGCAGGTCTCCGTCCCCATAGACTGGACCCGTAACACAAGACACAATCCTTCAATGCATTCATTCTCTCAACCCACTGGTCTTTGCAAGGTCGTGAGGGGTGCTGGTGCTCGTGTTCAGCACTCATTGGGTGAGAGGCAGGGCACGCCTTGGACAGGTTGCCAGTCCATTGCAGGGCAACATGGATACACAGGTCAACAACCATGCACTCACTCACACACACACGCACACGCCCACACGTAAAGGCAGTCTAGAGAAATCAGTTAACCACCAGCCGTGTTTTTTAGACTGTGGGAGGGAGCCAGAGTACAAAGAGAGACTGCATGCATGCACAGGGAGAATATGCAAACTGAATTCAGAAATCCCCCAGGCCAAAATTATTTATTGCCACATAAAAACACATTTAATCATTTGCTTAGTAATGAAACTGAGAAAATGCTATTGTTTTAAAATTGTTTAGAAAAAGAATAAGTCCTATATCATAATGCAATTTTACAAGGGATCTCTTATCAGTGGGTCCCTGCTGATATGTTTCCTTTTATAACTTTTCATTACTAAATGAACTCCGTGAAGAAAATGTAAAATGTCTGATATTAACATTTAATATTTATAAACAATTGACACCAGAATTAATTTAGCCCATTTGATTTGTAAAATGTGCAGTTTGTGCATGGTCTACTAATGAATATTTTTACATTATAGTAAACAAACTTTGTTATAGTACGTAGAACAAGGTAACATGACCAAATTTACCAGAAGGAGGTGCTAGTTAATCAATTTCCACTCTGTACTGCAGCTTTGAAAGGTGCCATGATGAGATGAGATAATGTTGACTGCAAAAATATATTGCTGTGTAGCACAAATAAATGCTAAAATAGTTGCTTTTTAGTTACAAGTAATGCAATTTTTTATAATTTTTTTCTGCAATGTCATAAGAATTTTTATAGTCCTCAATACTGGTTAGAGTAATTTTAAAAATAATGTTTCAAGACAGTCAATGTTAATTATGCAAAATAAATAGAAACATTTCATCTGTGTTACAAGGATGAGATTTGTATTAATTTTGTCCCATTTAACATTTTCACTGATAATGTTCAGGATGCTGTTGTCTCTTTTATTTGTTGTTTCTCTTAACAACAACAAATATCTAGTCCCAACCAGAATTTGAAGAGATCAAATTCAATATGCAGTGTTAACAATGGATTAGCTGGGCTAAGAAAACTGCTAATGTCACAAGTCCAAGTCGAGATGAAATAAAATCTGTCTTCATGTTAATATTCCGAAGGTCACAGACAAACCTGGAACAACATCTGAAGCACTGCAGGCCACTTGTCCCAGTTAAGGTCAGGATTCATGATTGAACAACAAAAAAGAATCTGGAATTGCATCTGGGGAAGAGTTACGAAGCAAAAACATTGCTGCCCCAAAAATGTTTCTTGTAATTTACCTTGCAGACAGGGATGAACCTTTTTTATATATTGGTTGGAATTTAACCTCCTAAGACATATATCCAACACTCTAGATAGATAATTTCAGTGTCTCACTGGATGGGACTAATTAATGGATCTAATTAGCAGCAGGCCATTAGCTGATCTTCAGCACCAACGGACACTGATCAGTATTACGTTGATAATCCCAAGAGATTCTTTTTTCGGCGTACTTTTTCTCTCGTTAAATGATTTTGCAGTAGCTATAAAATGATTTTATTACTTTTACAGGATATATGACTGACCCAAGACCTCAAAGTTGTGCATAAAACCTAAGTAAAAAGTCATTAGGTATTCCCCTCCAACTTTAGCTATCAATGTTATTCTCTGATTTGTGCTCTGTCTTATCTAAAGTTCCCCAAAGAGAGCCCAAAAAGGAGCCTTAACTTTAACAAAAAATGTACCCTTTAATTTCTAGGAAAGTAAAACCATTCACTTCTCATTTTAAACATACTTTGCATCTTTCAGACGGTATTAGATGCTTTTTATTTAACTTCCTCAATTTTCCCAAAGGAAATTGAGGGAGTGTGTTGTTCATATACATACATAACCATCCATAAAAAAGCACTACATTTAGAAACCTTAAGGCACAATAGAATAAAAAACTGTCACAAAGATAAACTATTAAGACGTTAATTTCCCCATTTCCTGCTGTTCCCCTCCCACCGGTAGCAGCATTATAGAGTCTAATGGCCTGTGTTACAAAGGCGTTCCTGAGCCTCTCGGTTGAACAGCCCACCGACAGGAATCTGTCCCTGAGCGTGCGCGATTCTTCTGGAAGAAAACAGTACACCAGGAGTGGCTGGTATCATCCATAACTTTTCCATCACTGTTTCAACAGACTCCAGGCTCATCCCAACTATCTTTAATCGGTAGCACTTTTAATATGGTATTCATCTGTCTGGGAACTGTAACAGGTTTTTTTTGCATTCTTTGCAATGGTTCAATGTGAGTGGAAAATTTTGATTCCTTGCAAGACTTTAGTCAGTTTAGGCCTATTTGTAATGTACTGTAGCATGCAGATCCTTGTGAAAAGCAGAGAAAACAAATGTATCCTTGTAGGGTAGCATCTCAATGATAGAAATCCTTTCTTGGCAACAGTTTCCAGCGTGACAGTTAAATAAATTAATAACTTTACTCACTTGCATATAGTGACAACACAATTTTAAGCAAGTTAAAAAGAAATGCGGTTAGCTTGGTTTGACTGCATAAAGTTGATTAATGATGCAGAAAGAAAATATATTTTTCTCTAATGTGGCTGCATGATTCACAAACTAATACAAGAAATTAAAGGAGCACATTTATATATTTGCCTCTTTAAACCACTTATAATTGGAAGAAAAATGAAATTTATCATAAGCCTGCAGACATGAAAATGTGGGGCTAAAATAAAAGTGAGCTCTTGAGACAATAATGCATGTTGAATGAAGAAAGCCTGTATAATGTATCTCACTATTAATTCCTACCTGTTCATCTGGCCAACAATCCTGTGGGGTTAGAAGATAATTATACCTTGCTCATGGACAAAATGAAAGCGAGCTGGAGATCACACTGGGGCAGAAAAAAAATTAGAGAAAGGGATAGAAAGAGAAATCTAACCCTTTGGGTATCGGGACAATAATGACTACTGTGGTCATCCTGTGCTAGATATCGTTGTGATAGTGTGTTCCTGGACATGAACACACTAATCAGACAACGGTCTCATTATCAGTTGATGAGCCTGTCAGTCTTAACTCTAGAGCTGACCTAGAAAAGAAACTTATGCAGGATATCATTATGACAGAATAAACAATGTATAGATTTTGTTCAAATTCATTTGCTGCTGCCCATTTCCTGCAGCTAATTGCAATTGGCTTTTTCTGTTAAAATTGAAATATTAATGTGAGCTGGTTTCCATTATGTTTGAATGTGATTTGTGATGCCCTTAATGCTCAGTAGGCTTTTAAAAATCAACTTGAGGTGATTCTCAAATATCTTTCTTAATGAAGTTATAGATTGACTTATTTTTAAGGCTCCAGAAAGCTGTTCACATTTTCAATTTCATTTTTTCATTTAATTTGATTTGTAATCACAGGAATATTTAGAAATCTACTTAGACTTGCAAAATGAATTATTACTTTTTGCAGTTTCTAAAATGATCATTACAAATACTGACGAAACCAAACCAACACAAAGTAGCTCGTAATTTTGAAGTGGAAGCAGTGATGATTGGGTTTTTAAATTTCTTTATTAATAAAAATGAAACATTGATCAAACCAGTGTAAATCTAGAGGACCTGAAAACACTGCAGGGAGAATCTGAGGACAACTATGGACTGTTCACTCTACAAATATGGCCTGGATATGGATGAGAGAAAAGAAAACCATTATTGAAAGGAACCACAAAGAAGTTATAAATTAAACAGAAATCATATGTCGGACACAGCTAACACATAGAAGACGGTGCTCTACTCAAATGAGACTAAATTTGAAAATTTAGCCCTATTAGCCAAATGCTTTGCGTTTTAGTAAACATGCATTGCCCGTCACCCAGAAATACACCGTGTTCCAAATTATTATGCAAGCGATATTTTCTCAGATTTTCTTAAATGGTCAATGCTGAATGTGAGTGACACAGTTGTTAGTCTACCATACAAAATCCCAAGAAAACAATGAAATACAGTGATTGTGAATGCAACATGAGAAAAAATGTGTAAAGGTTCAAGAGTTCTTTGTGAGGTAGGTTCTGTGTTTTTATGCGTAGATAGCAGAAACATAGATCAATTGTTTTATTTAAGAAGAAATGCTAACCAAACATTTTTGCTTTCCATTGATCATTGAAAATAGTTGATATAATACATTTTTTATTGTTTAATTTGAAAATTCTGTACTTTGTAAGAAAGACATGAAACATGTTGTCTTAAAATAATAAAGAAAAAAAAGCAAACAGATGACAATTAACTGCATATGTGACCTATTCAGCCCTCCAGACAGTTTCCTCAACAAGAAATACAAAAAACATGGATTGCTACACAATGAATGAGCATCTGCCATGTTGGATATGGGCTTGTTTAATGAACACTGACTGGTGTCCAAAAGCAATTAACATGTTCCCTGAGAGAGAGGAGAGTGTTAACAAAGGACAGGAAAGGAAGAGCTCATTGGCTATTGCCAAGTACGCTGACAGAGCCAGCTCTCACCTGAGACCCAGCACAACACCAAGAACAGAAAGCTCACAGTTCACACACTTCAGAGATGCAGACAGAGACAGAGAGAAGAAAAGGATGAAACAAAGGGAGCCAAACGCATCCCCAGATGGTAGGGCATACGGTGAGATGTGTGCAAGACAACTCTGGCAAGCTGATGTGACTTGGAGAGAAATGAGGAGACAGGGGAATTTATGTGGAGGTCTTTGATCACACCACACTCCTCTGCCTTTAATGAAGATATCCTCTGTAAAAAAAAAAAAAAAAAAAGGTTACGCAAGACACGAATGAGTGCATATAAACTTACATGACGTGTATCAGATTGATCTTGGAAATGAACAATAAAGGTTACAGCAATGCGTTGTTTACGTTGACCTGCAGGGGGCAACGAAAGCAAACACTTCAAGCTCAGTGATTTTTGCTCATTGATATGCAATTACATTTCTATGCAAGCATACATGTCTTGAAGACATATACTTTTATTTTATAAGCCTTGATAATATGTCTTCCCTTTGGAAAGTGGCTCAATAAATATTTCTTTCAGTATTTCTTTGAAATATCACACCTGTTCCCTAATCTCTCTCAGGGGTATTTTTGCCAGTCGGTTTGGCCTGCTGCTGTGTAAATACAGAAAGTGTATCGATCTGGCTCTGATTGAGACACTGTCTAATGAATAATGCATCAGGTACGCTCATCTGCTGTGCTTGTAGTTTGCCCCTGTATGTCTGATTAGGGACAGATCTCAAGACATGAGGAGAGAAGGGTATTTAATCACCTTATCTCCTGTTTTAATCTTACTCCTGCCAGATTTTTACAACATAGGTCAGGTGTGGGAGGATGGCATACATAAGTCATCAATCTAAATTGATCATGTGGGTCAAAAACAATTTATAATATACTTAAACACTGCTTGACAAAGACCGTCTTTATAGAGAATAGTGACTGTGTCACCATTGTTTTGCTATTAATTGTGAAGAAGGATGAGTTAACTGAGTGATGCATTTCTAATTTGTCTTAAACTCAGACTTTTAACAGTGATGATTTCAAGAATCATTGCAGCCTCACTTTTCTCGCTCCTTTTTATATCATTCTTCCCTCATACCAACAAAACCTATTAATATTAATGTAAAAGTAGGAGGAAGCTCAGACAAAAGGTCAAGTGGTGTCATGGAGGTTGGGAGGTGGTGTAACCTAAGTCAATTATTGATTAGCTTTGGGTAATGATATGAATACAAACATTCCCAGACTGTCTAATTACTTAACTCATGAATAAAATGTAGAGAAGAACTTGCAATTTTGTGTGTCTTTAGTTGATTTCTTTGTTTTTTTGGTTTATATATATATATATATATATATATATATATACCAAACATTGGATCAAAAATTGGAATCCTGTTGTTTGGGTTAGAGAAGAGAGTAGAAGAATTGTCATCGTTCTTCACAGACAGTAATTTTAAACAACTGGAAAACAACTATCATTATCTGTGGGATACAAAATGTTACTGGTTTTAGTTATTTATTCTTATGCACTCATTGTCATGACCAAAATATGTCCATATTCACTGCAAACCACACTGCAGAATGCTAAAATTCTTCAGCTATGCAACCCTCATGTCATTTTACAGTTCAAACACAGTTAACGCAGACAGAACACACTGCAGATTAAAAGCCTGTCAAACTCACAACTTCTGTCATACTGACAAAGGATCACTGTCACCTGTCTTTGTGCTGGATATGATCACTTCCGAAACATCCACAATCACCAAGATTTGTGTATGCTGCAGCACATCAGACATCAGAGTTGGTCTAACGTTAAATCGGAAAAGGGAGGTGTCAGAAAGATAGTTTTGACAGCTGGTCTGGTGAAGAGCAATTGATGCACTTTCTGCAAACATCCTTGGTGTTGCAGCTATAATTGTAGGTACAGATGATTCTTTAATCATAGCGGTCTCGACTGCGTTCACACAGACAAACGGGCACAAGCGTTAATGGGACTTTTAAAGAGAAGCTTCCAAAGAGTGCAGCACACACCAGAACAGGCAGAACAGACAGAATTGGTTGAAAATGTAACAGAAGCAGTAAGGCTAAACACAAAATCACCTATAGAAGCTGTTGGCTGAATCAGAAACTACAATCACAAGTAACACTGGCGGTCTGTAACGGTAAGAAAAAATGCAGCAGATACAACTCTGCAACGATCTCATTGTTGGCTACGGGGTTATCAGTCCTCTTATCACCTCCAGCTGAAATTGAAACAATCCATAAATTGTCTGTTCCATTTGTGGGCAAAAGCTGTATTCAAGGACAAGTTGTGCAAAACAGAACCATGCATTGATTGAAGAGAAAGTTGACTCAATCTATCAGCAAAATATAATTCTTAAAGGATGCGTTGATTTTTCTTTTAAGATGTAGTGATGTCTTTATTTAATGTTGATATTAGATTTTTATTCCTTCAAATTTTGCTTTGCTCTTCCTATCTTTTCTTTCCATATCAAATGCTATAAGATGGGTGGGCCTGAGACCCATCTGCCCTGTGAGAACATCATCAAGGTGCAAAATGCCAAACTGGGCAGCTGGGAACATCTTGGAAGCCATGCAAAAACATTTAGGAGTCACATAGAAGAACAGTATGTGGACAAACATGTCTGGTAGAGTCCTTGGGGGTGGGCTTGTGTGTTTCTGATGAATTCATAAGACATCTGGCATCCCTGAGCCCACCCTTGTCCTATTTTCCAACACACACCAATGCGCTCACACACATGCACCAAGACCTGAATAATGAGGTGTCATGTCTCTCCCACACCCTGGGACCTCCATTCATGCCTCATCTATTCACGTCAGCATTCAAATCTATCTCTTGTGCTTGGGTTCTCCTATGTTACACATTCTTTCTCTTCCCTTCATACACACATGCACACGCACACATGCCGACACACACATCATCAGGAAGGTCAGGTCATAGTGATGAGGGATGTGACTTCTATATTGAGAATAATTACAGTTGAGGATTTTCTGCTTGCCGGTGTCTTTAGTATAACCGATTCTTATTGGTCGGGCTGACTTGTGTCTGGCCTACCAGCTGCCCTGTTTGTCTCGGGTGGTAAAGTGATTATTATGTCTAATGAAGAGATTATTTATCATTGGAGATAATTTGACAGCAAAGCTGGCTCTCGCTGCTTTACCACAATGGCTTCCATTGTCAAGATGGCAGAATTTCATTTTCTTTTCTTTCCACATTTTCCCACTCTTCTCAAGCTAATTGTTTTCCTCCAATATAATACTGAGCTCTAGAGCATCATTCAACCATCATGTAAGAGGAATTAACTAAGCTATTTTAACCATGCTGCCAGAAAATGTTTGTACCTTTTAAGCAGTTATAAATATGCACCTGTGTGCCTCATCAAAATAATAAATTGTCTTGAAAACCAAGCTATGATTCTTTTCTCACAGCTGCTATGGTTTAAAAATTCAGGTTTTTCCACATCAAAAATTTAAGAAGAAAGCACAAATAATAAATCAAAACTATGTCAGCTCTGAGTCTAAAACAATAGGTTATCTTTGTCTTCTGAAAATAAAATATTTTTTTTTTGTTTTCCTTTGGTCCATCAAACCCACTGTACTTCTCTTTATAACTAGTCAGCGCTGCTGCAAGGGAGGGCAACAAAGTGTGTATTATGTATCTTTGTAAAATGTTCCATTTTATTCTACAATGCAGATCAGAAGTTTGTATGTGCTCATTTATTGCAGTAAATCCAATAAATTACATCCATTGCTCTTTATTTCTGGGTGCAATACACTATATACATCTGCACAAACTATACTGGATGCAAAAATTTGTAATTTACTGTGGACTTTGTCAAATTTACTCAAAGTGAAAATTCTGCATGTAACCTTAAGTAGATACACATATCCCCATTGATATTTGGACAAAGTCACATAAGTTAAACCACACACACGTTTATGTAGCCTTCAACAATTTTCTAGCAGAATTTCACAGTTTTATTCATGGTAGATTTGCTAGAGTTCATTTGAATGGTTTGGTTTCATGTTATGAACCCAACTTTTAAGCAAATCCCAATTCCAATTTTTGATACAACTGATATTCTGTATTATTCCAAACATTTTATACAATGCTTTTCCGCATTCTCGAACCACAATGCTACCACCACCAGCTGGCACAAGTTTATTAGATTTGAAAGTGTTACACTCTTACTTATCCTTGCACTTTTCATGGTAAGACTTTTGACTTTTCCATGCGAGCACCTGAAAATTTCGCTCAAGCTCTAAAGTGTCAATTTTAAGCAGGCGCTTCTTTCTTTTGGTCAGCACACTCTCAGTCCATTGAGATTTGAAACTTGCTGCACACTGGACAGTGACACTGATGTTCCAGCCAATTTCAGGTCATGGTGGGCTTGATCTTTGCTAACTCATTTTTCTTCATGCGAGGGTGAAAGTGTTGATCAGATGGTTGAAACCTGAATAGAATTTAGTCTGTTTACAAAAAGCATCAAACCTGGGTCTGGAATATGTAAAACGGAGTAACATCAAGGTATTAAATATACAGAAAATGTGTTAACTATAATTGAATCAATACAACAAAACCAGCCAGTTTAATGAACTCTTCTCATTACTTCCACAAAGAGTTCTCAAATATCTAGAAAGAATTAGGTAAAAAGCATGCTGATGGTTAGTAGTAGTATTAATCAGGGTGTATTATAATTTTGAGTGTTTATGTACATCTTTTATTATATGTGAGTTAAAGAAAATACATAATTAAAAACTCGTATTCCTGTTCTTAAAATTATTTGAGGAGGTAATTTAATCATTCCACTCTTAAAAAAATAAGTTAATAGGAGCCCAAAATCTATTCAAGACTTTTGTCCATTGTATGTTTCAGACAACTTCTGCCTAGCACCATACTGTGTGCCATGACATTTAACCTATTTTGCTTGCTAACTCTGAAATAAAGCTACACAGTGGTGCAGTTTGTTTTCTTTCAGTGAGAACATCCTGGGTTGTAATTCTGGAGTTTGCATGTTGTTCCTGTGCATACATGGGTTTTCTGCAGGTACTCCTAAATTCTCCCACTGTCCAAAAATATGCAAGTTAGCATAATTAGACTCTAATAGAGAGCTTTTGTGTGCAATATTACCTGTTTTGTTTCATTGTGTTGCGCTGTTATGGACTTTCGACTAGTGCAGGTTCTAGATCTGCACCAGAACCTACTCAAAATGACAGATGGGTCATTTTGAGTAAGAATTAGTTCTGGTCATGCTCTGACTCTTCTTTGCTTGTGACAATTTTACAGATCTGTAAGCAAAAGCAAATCTATTTTGGTTTACTTGTATGTATCTGTGCATCCTGGGCAAATAGAAACATGGCAGTGAACGCTAAACGACTGATTTGATCCACCTCATGTATGTTTTCATCCATATTTTATGGTTTAGCTATGGCAATATTGGGGCCCAGACTAAATGAGAAGCTAGTGATAAATAAAGAAAGAAAGGAGGCGGGATGTGCAAAAGCAGATGTGAGATTCAAATAAAGGGAAGCAGTGAGCAATTGCAGCTGTAGGAGGGTTAGTAGATTGGATTGGAGCAGGGTAATTTATTCTGCCAACATGTAAATAGTGTGAAGTATAATGCCATTAGCTGTGATTATATTAGGCAGCTATTTCAGAGAGACTCTGCACCCAGCTGCTTTCACAGATGTTACAATAGAGGTGAGGAAAGGAGAGGTTTGTGCAACTTCCCAACCGTGAAATCTAGGATTTATCAAAGGCAAATAAACCTCCCTCTGTATGTAAGAGCATGGAAGTTTTGTTTTTTCTGTCTCCATGCTCATGCATCTCGATACCAGTATTATTTTCTCCCCAATGGGAACAAGTATGCGTATCCTTGATTGCATTGTTTTATTTCTTTGTGGGAATGTGCTCTTCAAACACAGTTTTAATTCCATATTCATTCCATTTTAGTGATATGTATATAAAACATGTCAAATATGTAAAAAATATGTACATGACTTTCATAAGCAAAAATTGGAATCATGTTTGAACTTATTGTGGGACTAATCTGCTATCAAAATTACACATACACTTACAGACACAAGACATAATTGATTAGGTGTCTATTTTTTTGCACTTTGATCAAACATTTTTTGTATCCATTAAAAAGTCTCCTGATATTTCACTTCTCTACTTGGCAGCAAGTAGAAAGCTACGAGGTGTGTAGGATCATTATCTTTTGGAAATCCAAATAATCCCTCAGTATGAATTGTCTTACCATTGGTTTGAAGTAAATTTGCAGAATTTTGAGATAGACTGACTTTATCACTCTATCCACTATGTGCAGACCCCAAATAGCACCAGTGGTAAAACAATTTCACTATAGGATATTGCCACCACTTGCTAAATAATTGGTACAGTGCTTTTCAATATGATGTTAGTCCACCAAAGAGGATTTCAAATGTGGACAGTGGAAATAGATTGTTTAAATATAGTGTAGGGCTAACATTAAATGTGTGCGTAATAATATGTAATCATAACTGTCCAATCATAAAGACTGATTTAAATTAAATCACGCACATAATGTATTGTAACCAAATTAGTTTGTAGCCAAAGGGTCATTTTAAGTTGCAAAAAAATTCAAACGTTTGCTCCCAAACCATGTTTTCATTAAATCGTAAAAAAAAAAATGGTGTCTAAGAAAACATAATTTTAAAACATTACAGGCAAACATAACCAGCAAACCTTCAGAACTCCTCCGTCTGCGTGTTCATCCTTCACCACATGTTCCAAGTTCTTCCACCACCAACCCCCACCTGACTGGTTCATGTGTTGACGTATCCTTCTTCTCTGTATTGTGATGTTTTTATCTGTGTGTGATTGCTACAGTTCCCCTCAGCCAAAACACGCAGCTCTCTGAAGGCACACACAACGCCAGCTTTAGCTGCCCTCTGAGGACTTTATGTCAATAAAATATGAGCCTCGGCATGCACACAGTCTAATAAACGCTCACGCCAGCCTCCGCATCAGCACACACCGAGGCCTGCCTCGGCCTCTGCATTTAAACCGCCGCGAACATCAACACTAAGTGGAAGTTTGCACGCAAACATGGCGGCAAACAGGAGTCGCCTCAGGCCAACTGCTTTGTCATCCATCAAAGTGCATACCTGTGTTTCTCTGTCTGTCTTCGCTGAATCTGATTCGCCCATAGATGATGTTTAAATCATGGGTACTGTTTATCCTTTTATATCTCAGTCTGACATTTCCAGGCATTCCCATTACTCCAAGTTCCAGCAATGTGAGGTTCAAGCAAGAGTGACGCAAGTAGGGAAGAGAGGGAGCTTTGTCCTTGTGGAAATGTGGATTCAAGTGTAAACTGTTGGTGAGCGTGCTTGTTTGTTGGGGCATCCACTGAAGGTAACAAACTTCATGTGAAAGCTCTACAGACAGATATGTTTCACAATGGGAAATTTTGTCAAATATCTCCTAGCTGGAGATATTTGACAAAAACTTACGACTCACTATGAGGAGAATTTGCACATAATCCTTCTGAGCAACAAATTGCAAGTAATTAATCTGAATATAAATGTATCGGAAATGTTAAACACGTATAAATTCTTGATTTTTGTGGCTTTTTAAGCATTTTGGAAGTAAATTTTTTAGTAAGTTATATTATTAAGAGAAAAATTTAGATACTGAGTTTTAAATTTGCAAAGTAAAAATGTCTGATATTACAAAAATATATCACTTGATGAGCAAAATTACTTACAAATAAACTGGTAATATATGTAATGGTTTTGTTGACTTAATTGACAGGAAAATTTTACATTTATTTTTATCTCGTTTATTCCAGAGATCTCCTAAAAAAAGTCTGTCACAATTCCAAAATTTTAACTTAAAACATGACATAAAAAAAACTCCTTTGATTTTGTATTCAAAATTAGAAAGAAAAGTGAATGCTTAATAAAAATAAATAAAATAAAAATATTGGTCAAATTTTTAAAACCAACACTACTTTTACCAACTGGCTAACTTTTCAGGGTTCTATAGTTTCCAAATATTTTATATTATGTTTAATTGTTGAAAATCTGTCATTTTTTAATGTAAATACACACTGGCTTTCTTAATAGTTTATTAGTCCACACCAAATTAGACTCTGGACTAAGCTTGAATGATCCTCAAAAGTACCAAAGATTTCTCAGACTTTGCTTCTGTTATAAGGAATTTACAACAGAAGTGCTCAGAAAATGTGAAAATAAATTTTTTTCATCGACTCCGTACAGTTACCAATTCTACAAAAAATCTGTCATGTGCGACACATCATCATCCTCTATGCAAAGTTCTTCATAAAAGGTCAACGCAGTGACAAGAATTTTGGTGCTTTAGCGGTTTTATAGACAGATAAAGCAATATCCCGAAAATACTGCTGCCAGAAAAAAGAACTTGCCTCTCCGTAGAGGTAGGAAATCCCCTCACAGTTGTCATATATCAGACGGGCCAACCGGAGCAAAATCAACCTAATCACAAAAGAATACATTTGGTCAGATATAAAGAAAATGCATTTTGTCATCTTACATGTGCATTAAATCTGTTAACCGCATGTTATCATGCACAAAGAAACTGACGTTGAATTATTGAAAGCCCAGAAATGTTTTTACTCTTTCAACTTTAACAATCTGCTACCTGCTCTCTCAAACTTTGCCAATTAGTATTGACAAAGAGAATTGGATTTATAATAATGAAGAGTGCTATCACTTTAGATCCAGACTATTGCAGTATTTCATGGTCTGGCTGTCGGGACATCATGCATGGATTGAGTTTTATAAGTAGTAATAGCGATGTTGTTTGTGGTCATTTGCAACATTTAGTAATCTTATTATCTCCTATAGTTGAATATAGTTAGTCTTCACTCATTGACTATTCTCCCTGCTGCTTATCCCCTTTCCTTTCATCCTTTTTTTTTTATTGCTCTCTTTCTTTCTTCTTTTACTTGTGCCCCTTTGTGAATGGGCAGGGGTGCTCATTAATGCCATTCTTTATCATTTAATGAAGCCATCGGATTAAAAATGACGCTTTGACCAGCTGAAGGGAAGAAATAAGAAGTGCTGCGAATACCAGGGTGAGGGGGAATAAATTCATCTACCGATGACTGTAGTGAGTAAACAAAATCGTTTGACAATACAACCTATGTTGCGAAATTACATCAGGATATTAAATTTGCAACATAGATTTTGTCAAGTTTCTGTGATGGGAACAAAATGGTATTTAATATAAAATATGCAATGGTTCAATTATCTACACTGTTCAACATTTGTTTTTATTATAATCTGTTTTGTTTTCTCTAGGTCTCAATGGATAAAATAACGCTTTAGGTCTTTATATCCACTTATATTGAATGGCGTTTATTTCAAATATCTCTAATTCATTCAGATTAAAATCCAAATAAACTACATTATATTAGAACACATTCAATATGAGTTTTTAATGGTAAAAAGTTTCATCTCTAAGGAAGCCCAGTCAATAACATGGAGTTGTTGACTCTATCTGTAAGTAATACCCTTTGTGAATTACGTTTCTGAAGTAAAAAAAAAGTTTTAATAATATTCTAATGTGCTGATTACCCTGTTTCCTATCGAACTAATTTCAAATAAAGGCCACTAGAGCCAACAAAACCAGGACTGGGTCAGAGCTATTTTTTTAATGGTCAGAAAACCAAAAGCATAAGTACCTCTGAATGTCAGTCAAATGGCTAAACACTGAAGCAAGGAGTATTTTTTGTGAAAAATGAGAGAGAACCTGAGTTTAAAAGCATCTGTATCACCATCAACAATTTTACAAACAGCTGAACATCAAATCACTGAACCAGACATACCTTCTACAAAGTGAACAACGCAAATGGTTGCAGTATTTGTAAATATTGCAGAGCAGGAGACAATGTCACTTTCCACTATTTGGTAGAGAGTGTGTTCCTTTTCTGCGGACATTGGTGTTGATTTAAAAAGCAATTCATATTTCAACAAGTAAAATGTAAGCTTTAAAAAAAATGACACTCTTCCTTCCCCCTCTGTTTGATCTAACATTAGCATTCAGGCCATGCGAGAAAGAGTTCAAAGAGAAGAGAAATTTCAGGCTTTGTCCTGATGTCAGTTCTTGAGGGGATATAAACATCAGATGAGGTGGTGAAGCTTTTAAGTGTGGATGCAGGCTGTGCTATATCTTCCCGACTCCTGCCAAGGAGCCTGTACTGTGTGCAGTGTCAACACTGTGATATCTCAGCTCATGGAAAAAAAAAAAAATGGAGCATCAGCTTTCTCAATGCTCTGCTTCTCTGGGCTCTTGATTGCGTCTGCTGTGGCTTTATTTTTTTTATTTTTTTTTTCTATTTGATTTTATGTTTAGCACTTTCTCTCAATCACTTCTTGCTCTCTTGTTGAACTTTCCATCTATCTCATCTGTTTCTGTCTCTATTATTTTTGCTTTTTTTCTCTGCAACCCCTTCAAACTTCTTGTCGGTGTCTGACTCATTTGACTTTATCGTGATGGAGGCACTGCCGGGAGTTTCTTTGCGGCTGGCATTTTTTTTCTCCCTCTATTCTGTGTAAGGAGATGCAAAAGTTGAACACTTGTGCAACACAAATGTTTGTCAGCTAGAAAGAGTGCTGTTGAAACCTTTTGAGGATGATAGTCTGAGCAAGGCAGTCAGCTGACAACAGCAGGTGTCTGAACCTGCTGTTGCTACAAAATCAGTGAGTAGCTGAAGGCACTGAAGAAGGGAATTTGTTTCGGTGGAAATTATTATCCCTGATTACAGTCATTTAAAAAAAAAAAAAAAAACATGCTTTGTATAAATTATGAAAAAAATCTAAATTAAAAAAACAAGAAGTTAAATGCAGTTTTTTTAAATATATATTTTTTAAATTAAATAAAACAGAAAAAAGGGGGAGTAGCCTGAGCTTTGATTAACTTCTCATGTCATGCTGATGTAATATGCCAGCTACATATCATAACCTTGAAAATAGAGTGAGTAATAGATTTCATCTGTCAGCAATGAGAGCTGAACATGTCAAAACTCTGATCTTTTTGTCCTCCACAGTGTGGCACAGCTACTGAGTCACACATCAAAGGACCATAACAGAAAGAAGGCATGAAAGACTTCATTAACTTTATTTTATTTTTTTACCTATTGACAAGGATATGATGTTTCTTTTTGGAAATCCATGGTTCCTGTGCCCTACTGACCTTTAGAATGTGGATCTAAACATTTATCTGGACGATGAAAATACTTAAACTGAAAAGTATTTTAATGGGATTCAATGTGATACAACAACACAAAGTAGTGTAATGTTTCCACATGAAAGTAAAGATGCATGATTTTCAGTGTTTTGTAGAATACCTCTTGTTACAGTTATACCTATATCTCTTCTTGTAAGTGATTTTCACCCATGCGTGGCTCTATTTCTACATATGTTTCCTGCAGGGAAGTGAAGCTTCACACCAGTGTGAAGCATTTCACGGCTTCTTACGAGTTTTCTTTCAGAATTTCTTTTGATTCACCATCCCAAAACATCACTCTAGCATGATATTTCCACTGTGTATCAAGTTTTCTGATGACACTAAAGCTTTTGGTCCCATTTACCCAAAGCCCATTCTTTTTAGCTCACCTGCTCTATTAGTTTTGGTAGACAACTATGTCATGGTGGTTGAATAGCCTGAAAAACACTCTCTTGGTGTCCATTCTTTCCATTTTAGGACAAGTTATTGAACAGTACCACAATGAGATGTACAATCGTTTGGATATTGATGTATAATTCAACCTGCTCTAAACTTCTGCTTGTCCATGTTCCTGAAGTTTTTTCTCTTTGTGATGTTGTTTTACTTGCTAATGTTCAACTAGGAACATTTGAGGCCTTTCTCAACAGAAAACTTTTGAAAGTTAAAAGAACATTTTGATTAACATCGCAGATATTTCCATCTACTTTGTATTTATGTGCTTCATTTTGTTGGCCTATGATATAAAATACAAATAAAAAAAAATAATAAAGCTTGTGGTTTTACCACAACAAAATGAAAATAAATACAAAAATGATGTATTTATTTAGAAATATTAGAACTTTAGCAAACAGATTACAAAGCAATTATCATTCCTAAGTCTAATTAAGTGGTACGGTCTTTTAACATAGCCAATTTGGTTAAGTGCCTATTGAGAGAAAATCAAGTTAAAAACGAGGTCATCTGTTGCTGTGCAATTCTTACTTCTGTTGTATGGAAAACATATATTTAAGTCAAATACCAGTAACTCTTGCTTTGCTGTAAGAAAACTGTACTTTCAGACTTACACTGCCTTCTAGTGGCAGCCTAAAACAATGCTATGACTTCACGAATTGTGACCTACCTCAGAAAAAGCAGTGTAACACATTGCATGCTGACTAGATTTTGTTATAAGCCTCTCTGCATCACCCTTCTATTATATCTGGTCCATGTTTAAATCTAGCTTTTTATGTTTCTCTCCCCAAATCTGCCATCTCTCACTCGTTTCTGCAGTCTCTTCCCGTTTTACCCCCACTCTCATCCTATAGGGATAGAAACCCAGTAGAATTAACATCTTCTTGATCTATAATTACCACATAACTCTCTCTACCCTTGGCTCTCTTTTTCCTTGCTTACTTGCCAGTTAGTCTTAGATTGTGTGAAAGATGGATACATCCTTATTTAAACTTCTTTTAAGCTGAAACAACCTTGAGTTTGCAAAAATATGTATGAAAATCATAGCAAATTAAACAGTGTTCGGCATATGGGTTTTGAGCTCTTAATTTGACCTATATATTTGAAGTGCCATCAGGAAGCCATTAAAATTTGCAACGTTTTTTCTTCTTTTTTTACCTTATTAAATGGCTGCAGAAAAAAAAGAAAAAAATAAATTTGAGCATGAACCTCAAACAAATGCCGTTCTTAAACGGAATGCTAATTGCAAATGCAAATGTTCAAATTTAGCTGTCTCAAATGTATTTCCAGTCAGTCGTCTTCTCAGTTTGTGGTTATTAAGCTCTCTTTTATGTATGCTTATTTAATGCTACAGTCATCTAATGCATTTACATAAACTGAAATATTCCACAGTGAAAGCCATAATGATTTGGAATGAGTATGCCATTTTTTTTTTTTTTAGCCTTAAGGGTGAGATGCTAATTTTCATCACTAAAATGTGATATTTAAACTGAAGAGTAACTCACACAGCTGTGAGGTCATCGATAATAGGCCTGTGGCATTTAGGCAGTCTGAAATAAAATTACATATTAAAATGCTTTTAGTGCTAGGTTGCTATATAATGTGTTAATTAAATATTTTTAAACAGGTCAAAAATTAATATAGCATCCTATTTCTGTCATTAGTGCCTGAATCTGTCTATTTTAATCATGTGTATGTTTACAACTTTGGATCTTTGGTAGTCTTTGAGATATAAAAAAATTTACTCTGAAAAATAAGTCTTATATCTTCACATAAAATAATAACTCTCAAGTTATAAAAGATAGTTTCATAAACATAACAAAAATCATGTTTAGGATGTACTTTAAAAATTAGATCAGATAAAAGATAATTTTATCAATACCTGTAAACCTATAAAATTGGTTTCTCATAACATGACAAGTAAATAGACACCAAGGCATTGAAACTTGGCCTGTGTTATTTTTACAATGAAAAAAGCAATCATTTTGTTTCTTCCCCTTATGCTTTGCAAAGTGCACTTCTTTACTAAATTTATAATCTTTTCTATTAGTGGACATTAAAAAGAAGGAGCTGCTAGGGTTGAATAAGTTTAACCAAACTTTACAGAAGAAACTACTAGAGGAAGTGACATTGTTCTTCAACATTTAAAATTTTCTTACTGCCAAATCAAACTTCACTCAATCTTTTTCTTTAAATGAAATTGTTGGATGATAAAATTAGCATGTATAATGCTAATCATATTGTACAATTTTCAGCTATTAAATGGGCACTCACTCTCCTACAACTTATCCGATGATTATCCTCCTAAGATCCAGAAATTGTTTAGGTGTAGCAACTGAACTTCTCATAGCCTGCGTTATTGTTTAGATTTTCCAACAATAATCTTGATTATAAATTAGTTAGCAGTTAGACATCTCAGTTATCTTCAAGTTGCTGCCTTGAAGATAACTGAGATGTTATCTTCAAAGAAAACGTTAATCAAGATTTAAAAAAAAGAAAACAGTGTTCTGATTTATATTCTCCATTATTTGTAATTCATGTAATTTGAACATCTCAGGTGAACGGATGCAGATTTGTCTGCCACAATATTTGACTTTGCAGCTAAAACAGGGAAAGCTGTGCATTGCAGCTTTAATGGGAACGTAACAAAATCAGACATTTGTGTGATGAAATCAATAGAGCAGTATGAAGCAGTGACCCAGAATCTTTGTTCTTCCCATCCGCAGCAGATTTGTGACCACAGCGTCGGACTGGTTTAAACTGTCTCCGTCTTTGATAAAACGACTAGGTCAGATGTTTAACTATGATGAAATTAATAAGACGAGTAGATGAGGCAGCGAGGGTAAACATAGTTTGTAACCTACACTTCTGTTCTCCTCAGCATCCATTATTTATTGGCCAGGATTATTCTTTCATGAGGCAAGCTAGTTGCACATAATTCATAATGCAGTCTGTGGAAACTAGGACAGAGTGAGATACAAGCAGTGAGGGGGTAGGGAAAGAGAGGAGGGGAATAGGGATGAGAGGGCTGAGTGAGAAAGAGGGTGACGAACAGGATGAAGACGTGGAGGGTGTCTGGATAAGGAGGTGAGAGCAAAAAAAAAAAAGAGGAGAGGGAACAGGATTTGGGTGCACAGAAATAAAACTACACAAAGCGTTGCAGTTAACTGCATAGATGAAACTCAGAAGATAAAATTGTGGATAAAAAAACAGCAAAACAGTTGGTGAGAAAAGAGAGAGCTCAAGACGAGGCAGGGGGTTGCGTCTAGCTGATTTGACAGACATCTCTATCAGGCGGGGGGGAGGAGCCTGAAGTAAAGCGTGAAGTTTATCGCTGGTGCTTCATATTTTACCAAGCAAGTAAAACAAAATTAAAAATAACAAAATTAGTCTGGCTGCTTGATGGGGAGAAAATTCATTTTCCTGCTTCTTTTTTTCATCTTAACATGAAGCAAGGAGAGAATATCAGTAACCTTTTTCCCCCTCATAACTATTAAAGCAGCAAACGCTTCATCCCTCCAAATTTCACTTGAGATTGCAGAGAAAGTTTTACTTATTCCTTTGATTTGCTAAGCAGAAATATAGCATTAAATTTCTCCTTAACATTAAACAATTTCCAACCTTAAATTTGTTTTAATAGCCACTTGAACCAGATTAAAAAACTAAATTAATTGAACAAGAGATGAGTGCAACACTCATATTTAGCTTAATTCACCTTTTGTATTTTTTAAGTGGTGATGAGAGCAAAATCAAGAAATTAGAATTCAAACTTCATTCAGCAGCTCTGTGTTTAGAGAAGAGATGAAAGAAAAGAAGGAAAGAAAGAGAGAGAGAAAGATCATACAGAGTATGCACTTTCTCCCCTGCTTTATAGCTCTGGGCCATGTACACGGCAAAAAGTCACGACCCCAAAGTTCGCTACATGATCTGAATTCCAATGAATTTTTGACTGAGATGGAGCATTTGTGACTATGCAAGCATGTATGGGTGTGTGTGTGTGTGTCTTTTGAAGGTGGGCAGGATTGCTTGTGGTACAGAATTCTTGTGGGAGCTGAGAGCAGAAAAACAGAATGCTGAATGGTGACAATGACACACTGCCCACTTAGACGCACAAACATGTATATGCTGCACGCACATACAGAGGCAAACAAAGGAAGGGGTGAAGGTGTAGGTCGACATAAGGTGACCACAAACAAAGAACATGACTAACCACCTGGACACCTGCTCTCATATATTCATGTCAGAATATTAAAAAAACTAAAGGTATCTGAAGAGGTTTAAAAGCAGAAGACGGTGGACCCCAGGTGGCTATGGAACAAAGTTGCAAATGAATAATGAATAACTAATATCTGCAAATAACTGGGACTCCCTCTAAAAATGCTTTAATATAATGTCTGTCTTTAAAAGTCAAACAACAAATTTACCTTGGTATGCCTTAATATGGACATTGGAAACCATCTTAGCGCTACCATGGAAACAAACTTTTGCAGTCTTCATCTCTGCTTTTGGGAGTATAGCCAATAAATGCCTTGGAAAGTGAATAAATATAAATTATTTTGGTACTAATTGATTTAAAGATGAAAAATTTAATCTATATAATTGTAGACTGCAAGAAAACTTGACCTTGAAAATACAAAATTCTAAACTTGACTTACAAAATCCTAAAATGTTTCACTATTTTAGGATTTCATGTTTCGCTGTGTTTGGATTTCTGTTTTAGTGTTTATACTGATTTGTTAGTTATTATTTTCTATGTTCCTTAATAGTTTCTTTCCTCAATGTCCCAGTTCTCTGTACTCCCTCTGCTTTTCCTTATTTCCTCACTAACCCAACCAGGTAACGTTCCAGTTATTAAGATGGAAAGTGTAAATAATTTTTTGCTTTCTCAGTCGGTGACAGATTCTGTGTTGTTGTCTCCAGCGTGTTGCCTTTGTTCCTGAGTTGTCTGTCGTTAAATCCACATTACCCATTCATTTCCCATCCTGATCATTTGGTTTTCGCCCACCAGAAATCATGACTGAATGTAAATATCTGGTATTCCCAAATTTGTTCTTTATTCCATTGATATACAGTATTCATTAGCTACAAATCTGTTTGTACGGAGCAAAATTGAGTGTGGATTTGATAGAAGTATGAACAGCTTAGTGTCTCACTTTCTCTAATAAGAGAGTGAAGCTCTTGGAGAAAAAGCAGTGTGTTGCTTTCTCACCTTACAGGGAAGGAGAGAGGGAATTCTTCATACTGTAATAACCACTATATAAGAAACAACAATATCTGTCTTAATATTTTAAAAATAAATATTCTATTAGGTCAGTGATAAATTTGGTATGATAGCTGCATATTTTTGAGTGTAATGATACTGATTATTTAAAAAATTCCAACAGATTTATTTTCCACCAAAAGCTTAAAAGAATCTTGTTCAAGCATAAATAAAAGTAAAACCTTACACATACTGTATTTTACGAGATTTACACAATCACTGTTTAATTGAAAGAAATAGAATGCTGAACATGTAACCTCTAAATTTATATCTTCAGCTAAAAAACCTGACAAGGTGACTCCTATAGTTAGTGTACTATATTAAGTAAATCAAAAAACAAGAACTTTCTCTTGGGTTTTGGTTAATTTGCAGACAATGTAACCCAAGGTCATGAGAAAACTCTGTGTCAGTCTATTCATCTAGTGAAACTTTAGAACAGTGTTTCCTTCCATCCTTTACTTAAAACTCTTAGATTAGCACTTAGCTGAAACTTTAGTAGACCCTTTTGCTACCAAACCCATTTAGAATCAATACCAGTGCACCCTGTCCCCTTCAAAAGATCAATAGTGGCATTCAATGGGCACTAAGATGTTGGAAAATACATTTTTATTCATTTTGTTTTTTGTTTAATCAAAAACTAGCAATTAAAAAAAACTTAAGACGTATTGTCCAAAAAGATCCAAACAAACAAAACAAAAAAGCACATTTATAATTTTCTAATACTTTATCACAAGTTTGACTTGCATGACAATTCTAAATACGACAGTTCATGTCATCCAGCTAGTTCATCAGATTTCAGTCAGTGTTTTTCTGTTCACTTTTTGAGACCAGTGGGGGCGTCCAAAGTATTTGTAATGCGGAAGAGGCACATTGGCTAGAGCAGGAGTGGCTAAGAAAGAAGCTAAGCTAACTGACTATCATCTGGTCATAAGTTGCCTTGAGGTCGCAACCACAGGTAAAAACCTAAAAAAGTTTGCAAGCACCTCTATGGTGCTGAAGTAAAATAAATTGTCTGAGAGTTGCAATGAGACACAATTGACGCAAGTTATAGGTTGCATTCTTAATGCAGAATTATAATCTGAAAGGAGCTTGTGTCTCTGTCATAATATCCCTTGAGTTGTGGTCCATTATTAGCTGTATGTCACTTATTTCCAGTGGGTGCTGGATTGTGCCATGGCTGACATGACTGCAGGTATTTTCTAGGTGCAGCTAGCTTTGATTTACATCATTGCTGTGGTGGATAATGTGGTTCTCTAAGCTTCAGCAAGCAGACACCCCACAAGTCAATGTGCACAATGTCAGTTTTCAAGTGTCAACCTATGATCATTAGTTAAATAAGGATGGATTGTAAACACCATTATGGCAGTGACCTCAATGGATCAAGTGAAACATTTTATGGATCTTTAGGTTCTTAAACTACAAAATGTGAAAAAAGAATAGATTAAAAGAGAGGAATCCTTGTTCCACATCATTGTTTTGTTTGGACA